>WYDI02031519.1:0-105104 GCA_009867235.2 Psittacus erithacus
GGTGGGCAAGACGGGGCGGGGGGGGTTTTGGTAGTGGAGTAGAGGGGAACCCCGCCGGCCGCCCCTCAGTCATCCACGTCGATCTCCACGTCCTCCTCTTCCTCGTCCTCCTCCTCCTCGCTGTCCCGGCGGCTGCGGGGCCGCTCCGTGGGGGGCGAGGTGGGGCGGGGCGGTGGCGGGGCGCCGGGCTCCCTGGCGGCTGCTGGGGGAGGCGGCGGGGAACCGGCCCGTGCCTTGCCCCTTCCCTCGGCGCTGGGCTCCAGCTCGGCCAAGGCCACGATGTCCACGGCGGGGTTGGGGCCCAGCTTTTTGGCCGATTCCACGTCGGCCTTCATCTCCTCCAGGTCTCGCTTGAGCTTGGCGCGGCGGTTCTGGAACCAGGTGATGACCTGGGCGTTGGTGAGCCCCAGCTGCTGGGCGATCTGGTCCCGGTCCGCCGGCGACAGGTATTTTTGGTAGAGGAACCGCTTCTCCAGCTCGTAGATCTGGTGGTTGGTGAAGGCCGTCCGCGACTTTCGACGCTTCTTCGGCGTTTGTCTCTGCCCGAAGATTGTCATCCCGTCCCTGCCTGCCGACGAGTCGCCAGATTGTCGCCGCTGTCCCCACGTCCCTCCAACCCTGAGCCTCCCAGACCCCACGCCCCTGCTCCGTCTGTACCGGGAAAGTGTGTGTGTGTGGGGAGCTGGGCAGAACCACCGCTCCCGCAGTTCGAGGCCCGCAGGGGGAAGGATGCTGCCGGGTACCGGCCGCCCGGGCGTACCCCTCGTCCCACCCCGTCCGACACCCAGTGAGATTGAAAAGGGGGGAAGGAAAAGCAGGCGGTGGGGATGAGCGGGGTACCCACCCGCGGGAGAACCCACACACACCCCCGAGAGGGGCTTACCTTCGGCCGCCTGCAGCACGCTGACTTCCAGCCCCTTGAAGGTCTTGCTGGCCAGCTCTTCCAGGGCGCAGAGGGGCGAGGTTTGGGAGAGCAGCGCCCGGCCGGAGAGCGGCAGCCCGGCCGGGGGGTGCTTTTCGGCGGCCGAGAGGAGGTGGGCCGTTCCGCAGAGCGTGTAACTCCTCCGCACCGAGGGCTTGTTGAGGATGTCCTCGATGCTGAAGGGAGTGAGGGGCTTGTTGGAGTTGGCCGGCGGCGGGAGGTGATCCAAGGGGCTCCGCCGCCGTTCTTCCCCCGAGGAGGGCTTGGGTTCTTCTTTGGAAGTCATGGTGGGGCCGGGCCGCTCGGGGCTGCCTTCCCCACCTGCGACGGGGATGCGCTGCCGCGGGGAGAAACCCCCGGCGGGACCGCGAGGCGACGGCGGTGGAAACAGCGAGCAAAAGTTGAAGCCCACCTCCAACTCCGGCGGAAGAGTCCCGGGTCCTCCCGGGGAGAGCCACGTCGGGAGGCGGGCAGGGCAGCGGGCTCGGCCGGGAGGGGAGCTGCCGTCGGTCCCTCGCCGGGAGGTGGTCCTGCCGCACCTCCTGTCCCAGGGTTTTGGGTCGGGGATCTTTTTTTCCCTCTCTCTCCTCTCGCTCGCTCTCTCCTCTCTCTTCCTCTTCCCAGCTGCTATTTTAAGAAACACCCCAAATCGCAGCACTTTCCCTGCCCCCCCCCAAGCGAATACCCCCTCCAAATAATAAAAAAAAGAAAAAAAAAGAAGGAAAAAAAGACAAAAATTCAAAAGCAGACTTCGGAGAGGGGGAGAGCAGCCCTCGCACCGAGCCTTCGGACCAGGGGGAAAGAGGCGAGAAGAGACGGGGTAATTGACTATTGCTAACAAGTTATTGTTGATTGGGAGGTAATCAATTATCTTCAATGACACTTTTCGCCCTCTCTCTCTCTCTCTCTCCCTCTCTCTCTCCCTCTCTGTCCAATGCAGGCTTTTGCAAGTTCGGAGACCCATTAATTAGGAGGCGGTATGGAGGTGGAGCCCACTTGAATTATAATGCTGAATGCACTTGTCATATTCTGGCCCTGCTATTTGTTTGGACATATATATTTTTAAATTACATTACAAAGCAGCCTTTATTGCATCAGGATAACACAGTATAGTGAAAAATAAGAATAAGCGAAAACAAAACAAAACGAAAAATATCCGGCTGTATCTTTTTTTTTTCTTGCCCCTAAGATTTTGATTTTTTTCATCTCTTTCTACCTCCTGTCAATTTGGCTACTCCGTTATTTTAAATGTCTCTATTCGGCTCAGCCCAGAGCCGTTTGGCTTTTTTTAATGAGGGGAAGAAGGGGAGAGCCTGGTTCCAGGTAAGGCAGACCTTTCCTTTCCAATAAAATCCGAAGGTTTCCGCCGAATTTGTCGTGCTCCTCTTTCCCAGCGCCCTGTGCCGGGGAGGGCTGATGGACCGGGTCGGGAGCAGCTCGGCGGTGGGGCAGGGCCCCCACCGGAGGCTTCCACTGCCAGGGGTGCCCGCGGAGGGGCTGCACGAAGGGGCGCGGGGTCGCTGACGGGGTATCTGCGGCTTCTTCGTCTTCTTTAACGCCGGGACTGGAGAGCGGTCCCGACCGGAGAAGCGCGGCACAAGGGGCAGGGGGCGGCCGGGCTCCGCCGCGGTGTTTCCAGCCCGAGGCCTTTTGCTGCTAGCCTGCGGGAAGGGGTCCGCAGCGGCGGGGCTTGCTGAGCCCCCAACCCCTGGGGAAGCGGGCCGGGCCCGGCGCGGCTCTCAGTGAAGCCAGAACGACTCGTTGTTATTTTTACCCGGGCCACCAGCCCGCTTCTGTGTCGCCTCTCCGCAGAGCCAGGGACAAAGCCCAAAGCCGGGGGGTGATCGGTGTGACCCCCACCTGAGCGGGAGTACCTCCTGCTCCCAGCGGCCTGGGCAGGGGCTGGACGTGGCCCGCGGCGGCCGTGGGCGCACGACGGGGCGGTGGGGCAGGAGCAACGGCCGGGGCCGACTCCGGCCCTAACTTTGCCTCCTCACCTTGATGGGCAGGAGGAGGACGGCTGGCAGCTCCCAGGCCGCTAGGTACCAAACAAGCACAAAAGAAGCAAATGGCTCCTCTCCTTAAAGCGCCCTCTTCCCATTTTTTATAGCTCTCTGGGAGTCTCTTTATGCAGTGACCTATTTTTAAAGGCCTATATTGGGTTATTCATCATATCAAATACTGCGAGGAGCTGGGGGGGAGCCGGTCGGGGGGGAGCGAATTACACTGATTCTAAATCGCCCGGCTTCTTTGCTTTGCTAGGTGGATTATTTGCTTCGCATTGCTTGGGTTTTATGAAGTGATTTAAACATATTTTAACCAATTAGAGACTTTCCTCCTCTCCCTGGTGTCCCCTCGCATTATTTTCCAGCGTGGCGTTTTATGTCAGGATCCGGGTTTTACTGAGAACTCAGCCGGGGATGCTGGTGTTATAATTACAGAAATAAGATTTAAAAAAAACAAACCCAAAAAAACAAAGAGAAAAGAAAGAAATGAAAAAAAAATAAAGAAGAGAAAGAAAAGGAGGAAAAAAAGAGAAAGAAAAAGTAGAAGGGGGAGAAAAATAATCTCGTTCCTAGGAGGGAGTTCGGGCGGGCGTTTGGGATGCGCCGAGGCTCTGCCGTCCCGGGCTCCAGCCCGGCCGCCAGCCCGGCTGCCGTCCCCGCTCTGCTCGGGGAAGGGACAAACCCGCGCTGGGAGCAGCGAAGCCCCGAACACCGTTCAGATCCCCTGTTTTCCCCCCAGCCCGCGTCTTCTCTGCCTGAGCGGAGGGACAGGGCTTCAAATGAACCCCGTTTTATTTGGCTCCCTGGCAGGGGCAGAGCCCGGCGGGGCGGGCAGAAGCGCCAGGGCAGGCTCCCCGGGACCGGGGGACCATTATTCGTTCGCCTCGGCCGCTGCCTGGCAGGGGACAGCCGGGTTCTTGCCTTGCAAAAGTAGCTCAGCCTGGTAGCTCCAGGCCTGCCGCCTGCCTTTGTGCTCAACGTGTCCCCCATGCAGCACTTCATTGGGAAGAGGGGTGGCTGAAAGGGAAAGAGATAGGTCACGGCACCCATAGTTTCACCCCACTTCCTGGGGCTTTATGGGTGACCCGGCTGGATCCCACCTACCCCTCTCCGCTGTGCTTTCAGCTGCTCCGTGGCGCCTTTGGTGGGTTTGGATTTGTTTTCCCTGCACTCACTTCGCCTTTGCTGCAACTCGCTCCCCTTGAACGACTCCTTCTCTGCACTCCGGGGGTGGCCAAAAATCAGAGGAGGGGTAGGCTGGGTTACCCCCGCCCTGGTTTGAGGGAAGAGCTCAGCATCCCCCTCTGTACCCTTCGGAATTTAATGATTTTAATTCCTTTTTTGTCAGCCCGCTTGTACCCAGCCCAGAATTAGGGACCCTCGGTGCCCCGAGGCAAGTCCCATCACATCTCCCTCCCAAGGAAGCATGCTCGCTTCCAAGAGCATCTGGGAGCTAGAGGGCACTGAGGGCACCGGAGACCTGCTCTTGCCCTCACCACATAACTTCTCATCCCAGGGAAGAGCCCATAACTGGGCTCTTCTCCTTTCCTGTCCCGCCAGGAGGAAGATGGGGGTCGTGTATCCCAGATTTGGGGTCTTTTGGGGAAACCCACTCACATCCGAAACGCTTCAACACCCCTAACTCCTCATTTTTGCCAGCTCCAGCCCAGCTGAGGAGGGACCTGGCACTGAGCCCTTCTCGGTGCAGACAGGAAAAGTTTGGGTCGGGTTCCCGGCCAAGAAGCGGGGAGGGGAGCAAGGCTGGAGGGAATGGCCGCCCCTCGCTGTACTTGGGGATGGATGCGGCATCTCCCGGATCCGTCGGGGAAGTGTCGGTCCGAGTCCCTGCCTTTCACCTGCCTTTCTTCCAGAAAGTCAGTAAAGCCTCGGCCTTTCCTCCTCCGCGGAGCAGAAAAGTACCGCTGCACCTGAAACTACTAAGAGTTGAGGAGTCAAAAAACCCCTTCGGCTACGAGTAGCATCTTTGGAGGGGCCCCCCTTTGCCGCCCGCCGAGTTGTGTTTCGGGGTATCGTCTCCGCCCGCCCCCATCCCCCCCTCCAGAAGCCGTCCAGGACATGGCGCCGGGCAGCGGCTGGGGCTGCTCGGCTTTGGCTGTGAGCGGCTCGCTTTTGTCCAGGAAAATGTCACAGGAATATAATTAAAGCAGGCGGCATAAATCACTCAAGTGTTGATCACCAAAGTAACTGCGTACAAATGACACCTCCTCTCCCGGCATAGCTGAGCCATGCATGGCTCCCAGTTATGTCTGCCTAGTTTAAGTGGTCTAAACACGTTACCGCTCCCTGTTAGCAGCGCGGAGAGGAGCAGAACTCTGTGCCCTCCAGCTGACAGCTAGCGCCGGGTCCTGGCACCGCATCCAGCACAGGGCCGCGGTGGGAGCCGGGGACCTAGGAAATAACTGTTATTTTTGTCTTTAAACACCCCCCAAGTTTGTGGGGGTTGTGGAGAGAGGCGGAGAGAGCCCGGTGGGACCCGCCGCGAAGCCCGAAGGAGGGAGAACAGCCGCGGGGTCCGAGGTCCCTGTCCCAGTCCTCTCTTACTGCCGGTAAAATGTACCCACAGGTGTCCTCTGTCCCCAGCGCCGGGAGCTGCCCATTGTTGCACCCCTTGGAAAGCCGCGCTCCGGAGCTGGGCTCCCGCCGGCTCCCAGCTCTGTTGGGGAGAGGGTGGCGAGGGCCGGGGGGCTCTTAGGGGCTGAAGAGGAACCCTCCCGTCAGAGCCCATCTCTGGAGATCGTTTCACAGCCACCGCCCGCTCCTTCCTTCCTTCGCAACCAGCTCTCTGCGGGGGAAAAGTCTTCGCTGCACCAAAAATAAATTTGACCCAAGCGCCCGTAACCCGACGGGGGAGCCGGGGCCAGGGGCAGCGAGCCCGGCCCAGCCCGGCCCGGCTCGGATAGAAAACACTGGCCCCGGCCTTTCCCCGGCAGGGAAATGCGAAGAAGTCGCCGTTCCCCCGTGGGGACTCCTGCAGCTGGGACGGGACTTACCGGGCGCCTGTCAGGGACGAATTCCGCCTCTCCAGACACCCTGCCAAGAGCGGGACAGCGGGGAGAGCACCTACCCCTGGGCGGGCGGCTCCATGCCCTACTGCCCGCCTTTCCAGGGGCATTTTCGTTTGCAAACGAACTCCCGGGGCCTGGAGGAGCTGCAGGGTCCGGGCACCCCCTGCCCATCCCTGGGGATTATTTATTTCCCTCCCAAAGCTTCCCGCAGCCCTAACTCAGGGCCAGGAGAGGACCATGAGCCTAAATCTGAGTGAGTTCTCGGGCCAGGGTGAGAGAGGATGGTCCCCGGGGGTGGGGGTAGAAGGAAAATAGGTGAGCCCAGGTCCCTCGCAAGCTGTTGTAAAGCACAAATTAAAAGTAACTGTCGGGGTGCATCGACTCCTTAGACTGCCTCATCGTCTCTCGTGGGGCCGCGGTGAGCGTTTCCCACGGCGGGGGAGAACGGCATGGTAACCCTATCCCGCATGTCGGACGCCGGCGCATCCCCTCTCAGCGTGGCCGGGAATCCTCCGGAGCCAGCACTCCTGGCAGCTTTTTGGGGTTCCCCAGGGGTTTGAGGGGCTGGAGAATCGGTCTGTGCCGCTGGCTCCTCAGCCAGAAAACGGTTTCCTCCGGGGACAGTGTCCTCCTGAATGGCCGCAGAGCTTTACGAGAGAGAAAGGCGAATGAGCATCTGATAGCATTTTGATTCTTTTAAACTCCAGTATTTTAATTTCTAGCCCAAGAAACCCAGCTGAAAGCAGGATCCCTGTGGAGAACAGTCGGGACGTGGCCTGTCCCAGCATCAGGCAAGGCGAGAATTTGGATTTCTTTCTCTCTTTTTTCTTTTTTTTTTTTTTTAATTAAAGAATTAATTTTAATTAGAGAATAAAATTTCGATAAATACAGTCTGCAGGACCCCTCTGGAGGGCAGGAAGGTGGCACGGAGCCGGCCGGGGGCGTTTCAGGCCTCCCTGCCATGCCAAGTTCTATTAGCGGCAGAAATTCAGCGTCTCTCGGGCCCTTCCTCGTCCCAGCTCTTGTAGGGGCAAGGCCTGGCCTCCGGCAAGCGAAGACTCGGCGGAGGGGATCAGCGCAGTGCCAACTCTCTGTTCAGGCTGCGGCTGTCCCCTGGGTCACTTTTGTTTTGAGACGGGGCTTAACCAAAGCCTTCTTTCTAACCCCCCAAGCTCCAACGAAGAGGTTGTGGGGAAGTGTGTGGGGGTGGTACTGGTGCTCTATGGCCATGGACCCCTCCCTGAGACCTCGGGGATGGGCTCAGGGGAGACGGGGGCAGGCAGCAGCGCCAGGAGAAAGCCGGAAATAGCGCGCAGCTCTGGGTTTTACCCTCACCTTTGGGCCAACCGTGTGTCTGGAGTGGGGGTGTCGAGCCCCGGGTTGATGCCTGGGCCCCGGGACTCCCCGACTTCGTCCGGGGGAGAGCGGAGGGGCTGCCAGCAGGACGCCCCCCTGCCTGGCAACCTTCCTCTGCACTAGGGGCTCGACAAAACTTTGTTGGACGGGGCGGGAAGTAGGAGGAAGGGTACACGACGACGCTGCCACCCAGGGCTGTGATAGCAGAGCCGCACTAGCTCCTCCGAGACCTGTAATATCTCTGCTGCTCCCGGCACGCGTGAATAATTCACCAGGCTGCCAAATGCAAGTAACGTTTGTGGCAGCTATGAAGGAGATGGGGAGGCGAGGGCTCATTTTTGGGGGGCAGGAGGAGGTGTGGGGAATCAATTGAAACTTAATAAAGGGAGTGGGGGGGAGAATGGCGGAAATAAGCCAGGCAACTTCTAATAACAACTTGGTTTTAATAATTCAGGAGCAGTCATTGGATTATAGCGCAATATCCGAAGTACGCATTGCTGGCAAAATGCGGGTGGATAATGTAATTGGAGCTCATTTCGCCTTCCAATAAATTACAGCAGCAAAAGTTTCCTGTTAAAGCAGTTATTTGTATTTATTTTTTGAAGGTGATTCCCCCTTCCAACAACTGCAGTAAGAAAATTAATTAAAACCTAATATTTCTACCCTTTGCAAAAGCAGCACTGAGATGAGAAGCCAGAGTTTGGCTGTGATCTCTTCCAACTTTGAGTTCTGTGAGGCTGCTGCTCCCCACCTCTCACTTCTTTCTTCCAGTGCTTCTGTTTTTCCATTCCTTCCTTTTTGCATTCTACCCAGTCTGACCTTGCAGGACCTCTCCAAGCTCAGACAAGTGATGCTGGAAAGAAAAATATCCCTCAAATCCATCCCTTCATATTAGGCTTGCTGGTTTTTTTCCCCTTGTCCATCTCTGGTCCTGTTATGAAGGGGTAGCAGCTAGAGGTAGGGTCAAACAGCATTTCACTTGTCTTTCAACTCACACGTAAGGTGGGCTTGCAAGGCCTCAGATTTAGCAGCAGACACATCTGCCCCAGGCTCAGCTAGGGGTTTGCAGCTTTCCTCTTCTCTCTTCCCGTTTCCCTCACCAAAGGCCAGGCTTATACTCTTGCACCCTTGTGATCTCCATCCATGACAGTGGTTCACAAAGTGATTCTCAAGCCTCTCCCTGCCCCTTCTGCTGGACACAGGGCTCTAATGCACCACTCTTCAGTGCCAAGTTGCTCTCTTCATCCTGCTTGGAGCCAGTTTGCCTGGAAGAGTGACCTTTCCCCAATAGCTTGGCCACAGCCAGCAGCCTCCTCTGATGGGATGGTTTACACTGCTGTTTATTTTATTCTGTTTTCTGCCCCAGGAATCTTAGAGGCATTCCTCAGATGGCCTTGAATCAGGCATGGCTCTTTCTTTGGGTACTGTTAGCATCCTGTAATGGTGGCTGGCATTTCCCATCCTGCATAGTAGCTGCCATTAGCTTACAGCATTTCTGTACAGATAGCTGTTGGATCAGGCTGTCTCTCTGTCTCCAGTGCTCCATGGTGATACAATGGAGGGAGACAGAAGAGCTTCTTGCAGGAGGCTGGCGTGAAAACACCTCTCCTGTTAGGTATTTCTTTAATTCCTGCTCTTTGGGAAATGACTCAGACTCTGAACTGTGAGGTTTAATATAACTATAGAAAGGCCTCATCATGAGCAATTCCATCTCGGAGTATCCTAGGGTCCAGCCCACCTCCGTTCTCAGTTTTGTTCAGTTTGTGATATCTTGTGGCACTGAATTCCCATGTCCTCCTGCCTGGCACCCAGGGTTCTCTTCCAGTTGATGTATGACTGCTTGTGATAGTGGAACTTTACTGCCTGGCCTTTTTTTCTGGGCACTGAGTAAAGCATATGTAGTGAACAGCCTCAAGATTTCTCCCATTTTTTTTCTTGAAATCTCCTACAGGTCTATTCAGTTGTGCTGCATTTTACAGGTGTGGAAAGTGGGTCTTCCCTGATGCCAAATGCGCAGCAATATGTGGGTCTGGATTCTGCCTGCACGTAACAAAACCAGTCAGGTTCTTTGCTTCTGCTATTGTTAGTGCTACAACTTAAGGAGGACCCACCCATGTTCCTCAGTAAGAGCTAAGTGGGGTGAGATCCAGAAAGGGAAGTATTAAACTAACAAATAGCAGAAATCACAGCCTGGGGTGTGCTAAGGGGCCTGCTGGACAGGGCATTCCTTACCCTGGAGCAAGGCTGCGGTTAGCAGGGCCTGTGGCCCATGGAGCTGTAATTGCGGCGAGCCCAGGGCGAGAGATCAAGCCTGCAACTGGCCTGGCCCTCTCCGGGGCAGCCGCCGCTAGAGGGGGGACGCCGAACACGGAGGGTGCGGAGGGTATCCCGGGTCTCGCTGCGGCTTCGACAGTGTATAGCAGCCGTGGAGGGGCCAGTTCTGTCTATCCCAAACCACGGGATAGCTTCCCGGGAGCAGCTCCCCTCCTGCGCTTTAAATCCCGTGATTTTCCACTTGGAAAGCTGTGTACCTGCTCCTGCTCCTTCTTTCAGTCTCCCCAGAGAAACGGATGTTAAAAAGTCTCCTGTGCCCTGCAAATCTATTTCCAAACTCCAGATGGTCCCTTATGATAGCTAGAGAGTGTCTGTGAGTATTGGAGTACATGGACTCTAGGGCAAGGTAGAAAAGCGATTTCAAGGTTAAACACTTGTTGACTGGCAATATAACATAAAAATTACAGAAGATACGATTTTTTGGAGATGTATACAGGTCCTTGCTGACCTCATTACATCCAGGGGATGTAGGCAGAGGGAAAGAAGGAGTGACATTTAGCAGCGGGAGAAGGAGGGCCCATTCACCCCATGTCTATGAGCAGTTGCAATGCTGCTGGTGCACCGGAGCCGCTCTTCTCTTTGGTCTTTGCCCTTTTGCCCTGTGCATGTGTGTAATCTGCAGATGCACTGGCTCAGTATTGCAGAGCTGGGCACGTAGTGCTGCAAGAATATGACCTTTTGCTCTGAAGATGGCAAGAGCTTTGTGCTGGCAGCTGAACAACATACCCAGTACAAATAGAATCATTCTGATAATAAATCACCATCCATAATAAGAAGACATCGTTAATAATAAGTCATCCAGGGGCCTCTTGAGACCAGCGTACAACTTACTGCAAAAATAGATAGGAAACATGGTGTGATCATTACAAGCAAGATAACAAATAAAAGAGAAAATGACTTTTATAGGCATTTAGCTCTTCTTTTCTTCCCCCAGCTTCCAGCCAGTTCTGTTATCAGTCAGAATGGCTGTGATTTATGTTTGGTTACAAACCCAGACTGGATTTTGCAGACGTGGAGCCCTGGGTTCACAGCACCTGCGGTCTGGCCAGATCCCTACCTGCAAAGGAGCTGTCTGGCGAAAATTCCTCCTTCCTTCTTACTCCCCTCTGCTCACAAAGTGATCCCTCAGTTATCCTGGTTTCTCCAATGGTCCTGGGTAAGGCAAGCACTCCCCAGTTGTGACCTACAGGAGCCAGCTGGGGCTTTGCCCATATATATGAGCTCTTTTTGTGCCTCTTTAGTTGGCAGGGCTTGTTGGCTTTGTTTTGGCTTAGCTAGTGAGGTGACTGGACTTATTAAACCGGAGCATAGCGAGGGGCAAACACATGCCAAAATCTGAGCTTTGAATTGAATGAATGTTTACATTGAGAATTGCCACATGGGAATATTTTCACACATAAACTGGCTGGAATCAGAAGACTTGTAAAAATTGCTCCATGCACAGGAGTGAAGGGAATCTGACACATTTGTTTAAGGGTAAATTTGCAAGTTGTGCCTTGCTTGTTTCATCAGCAATGCCTGGGATATCAGTGCTGCTTTCTTGCAGCAGAGGGGAAAGAGGTTAAGGCTGTTCCAATCTTTCTTCGTTTCTCCCCTTGTTTGCGCTTGCCAGGCAAACAATAGCAGATGTTATATAGTCAGTTCAGTTCGCTACTAGTCCCATTATGTTCTATTTATGTTTTACTTTATTGGCTTCTTTTTTTTTTTTATTTTCCTATTATTGTTTCACTCTGGGGGAGGCAGAGGATATAATATATTCATCTTTATTATACAAAATCTGTGTGAAGCATTTAATAAAATGCTGTTTCCACACAGCTAGGAATATTACTGTTAGCTATTCTTAAGTTAATGCTCCTATTAAAAAATGTTTGATGGCTGCAGTGACTGGAACTTGTGTGGACAAAAAGCACACACGCCACTAAATAAGGCACTCATGGCAATTCAGAGATTTCCCGATGCCTCGTGGAAAACTTCTGTTTAGCCAGATTTCTGCTTGCTTAGCGTATTTGCAGCATTGTTCTTCTCTGGTTTTATTATCAGTTTTATTTGTATGGAAAATAAGTTTTGGATTTGCTGCTTTTTTTTCTCCCCAAAACTTTCCCCTGGTATTGGAGGAGTCAAATCTGTCCCCAGGTCTCTTCTCCAGGCAGGAGTTTTGGCAGAGGTAGGTGAACAACAGCGGCAGGTCACTGATAGGAATCCATCATAGAATCATAGAATAGTTAGGGTTGGAAAGGACCTTAAGATCATCTAGTTCCAGCCCCCCTGCCATGGGCAGGGACACCTCCCACTAAACCATGTTGCCCAAGGCTCTGTTCAGCCTGGCCTTGAACACTGCCAGGGATGTAGCATTCACATCATCACCCAATATCAGTTGCTGTCTGAGCAAGGGCCAGCTTGTGTAAAGCCCATCGTGCTCTCCTGCCCCAAAGCTATTGATTCAGTCCCCAGAACACCTGCAGGAGGTAAGCTGGGCTCATTCTGCTTTACAAGCTGATGGGTGGGGGAAGAGGGTCTATTATTCATGGACATGGAGCAGGATAGTGCCTGAGACCCATATGTCACAGCACCTGGCTGTGATGGGATGGGAGTGGTTCTCCATGGACCTGGAGCACAGGAGATGGTGCTGCTTCTGGAGTGCTGAGGGGATCATGCAAAACAGCCGTGAAAAGTCCATGACACTGGATTGGATCAGAGGACATGAATTAATGCAGAAGAACCTACTCCTGAGATATGAAAAGTTGTTTTCAGATGAAGGTCTTTCCCTAACTGATAACTTTCAGGAAAGATACAGACATTCACAGCCAGGACAACATTGTTTTAGAGATCAAGACATTTAGTTTTAGAGCCAGAGCTCAGCCAAACACACAGCTTACCACCACGCTTCCCCTTGGCACAGGCAGGAGATTGACATTCAGATATAGGCTCATGAACCCTCTCAGAATCACAGGCTTTATCCCTGCCTGTCTCCTTTGAAGAGCAAGGAGGCACTTCAGTAATGTGAGTACTACGTGTCTGTAGGAGTGCTAATGGCAGTCAGATGGGCACTGATATATACTGTCACCATACATGAGAGCCTGAGGAAGGCCACATAGGGTTCAATGAAGGTCTGCCTACCCCCATATCCTGGCCCCACCACTGGCTGGTGATGGATGTCCCAAATAATATACTCAATTATTGAGTATATTATTATCACTATAGTATTACATTATATTATTATACTACAAACATTAGCAAGTATATGGCATGCTTCCCTGTGATACTTTACCAGTCCCTGGCAGTTTGTAGTTCAGAGAGTCCTGAGCCAGAAGTGATACCTTTGTGTTTTATAGCCCCAGATAGATTGTTCTTCCATGAACGTGTCTAACCACTTGTTCAAGCCATATAATCTTTTGGCATCCACAATATCCCAGGGACATGAGTTTCACGGCTGATCTGCAAGCTATGCAGATAAGATCTTCCTTACATTTGTTATGAATTTGCCATGTGATAACTCCATGTCCGCTCCTCTGCTTGCACTTGTTCAGGAAGAGGCGATGTACAGTTAATCCCTGCTCACCCACTCCTTAGGCTGTCTGACAGCACATTCATCCATAGTCCTTGGTAAAGGATTGTCAGTCTGGGAACATGGACCTGACTGTGGGAAAGGTGAATCTCCTATTGTTTGGGACTAAGCAGCAGATGGAGAAGAGTAAAGAAAGCCAAGATGCACCTCAGAAAGAGAATGACATTCATGGCGTGGGGGCAATGGGGAGGTCTGTGGTGTCCCGGGTTGGTCAAACACCTAAGGGGAAAGATGCTGGGTCACCAGGATGAATTGGAGGAAGGTACTTGGCTAATGCTTGGGGTTGCCTGATGTATGACTGAAGACAGCTGTGAACATGAAGGGCTGGCTACCAGGGCTGCACCAGTGAAACAGAAACAGTGGGGCAGAGAGCTCATCCCAGTAACCCAAAATCTCCAGAATTTCCTGAAGAGTCATGTCAAAGGAGACCAGGAGCTTGAGGCTCATACGTACTCTCTTAGGATGGACCTAAGCTGGGTATCAATGCACTGAATAAAAGTGGAGAGCACCCACTGGTACCCAAGGCAGTTCTGCTGTGATGAGAAACTGCTCTCAGTCCGTCATGTGCTGCTCTGGATTTGCTCCTTTGCCCACCAATGTTTTGTTGCCTTTGTTTACCCCACATTCTGGGGGCTGCGAGGGCTTTGCAGATGTAAAATGAAACATCCAAGGGACTTTTTTGCCCTGTTATGAAATTGTGATGCCTTGGGGATGATAAGAGTTATAGCAGAAGCGTAAGGACAAGTGTCTTCAGTCTCCACAATGTTTTTCTTGGTCTCTCTAGACATGGCACCTTGTCCATCAGTTAGGGAGGTGAGCTGGGGAAGGACATGTCTGCTGTCAGAGCAGTCATTTCGTGACATTGCATTCTCCAGACAAGAGCACCTGCGAGAGAGAGAGCACTTGGTAAGCTCTAGAAAGTGGAAATGCTTTACAAAAGCACCATAAACATCTGCTGAGAGGTACCTGGGAACGTGACTATGAGAGAGAATGAGGAGGTGCAGGGGGGAGGGAGGATGGGTCTTGGGAACAGGTTAAACTCCCCAGCCCTGTGGGGGGGATGTGAAAGGCTTGATGGCACCATGGGGGGCACCAACCCTGCCAGGCTGGGGAGGAAGCCCCTGGAGAGACTTCCTGAGGCTCTTGAGTATGATAGGAGTGAGGAAAGAGCCAGATTTGCTTGAAATACTTCATTTTAATTGCAGAAGGCTGCCTGCCGTCTCCCTGCTGCCTTGCTGGGGTGCATGTCTGTCTCAGTCAAAAGCATGCAACTTTTGGACTGATGAATGGTGCCACTGACAGGCAGAGACCAAAATGTCCTTGATGCATCCTTAAGCCCTAGGACTGCCCGTTGCCCTGCTGGGCAGAATCCCGGGTCACCCAGCGTCATTGTTTAACTGGATTTTGCAAGTTTTTAACGTTTTGCTCAAAACTGTGGGGCAATTCAGTTTGCACATGTGGGTTTTCTCATCTGAGTTTTGTGGTGACAGAGGTACCCTTGAAGATGAGCAGATGCTATGGCAAACCACCCAGAACAAGGGACAAGGACAAACCACACTTTTTGTTCATTGGTGTAAGCGTCCTCTCATGATTTTGAACCTGCTCCCCAGTTTTTTTGGCTGCTTGGTGTTGACAGCACTGAAACGGAGCATGGGTTTCCTGCCAGGATCCACAGTTTTAGTGATTTTCCAAAATCCCTCAGTCTCCAGAAGCCATTAAACAAAATCACTTTCTCCCCTGCAAAATCCCATTGCAGTTCCTGATCTGATGATCTGCACTGCTGTAATGCGCTGCTCCAGAGGCTGCATCCCCAGGGGCACCTCCCAAACCCCGGGTGTCTGCTGAGCACCTCGCAAACGAACCATGGGCTCTGCTGCTGGCTGCCTCTGGCTCTATCTGCTCCCATGGTGCTTCAGCCTCGCAGGTTCAATGGCAGGAGGAGAGGGGCACAGGGCAATTTTACCTCTCTTATTCTACCAATCCTTCTCTCACAGTAGAAACCTACATTTGAGACAAAAGGACAAAGCTATATTTCAAGGGCTCCTTGTTGCTGAAGAACTATGCAGGGAGCAAATGTAGGTGCCCTGGAGGCAGAAACGACCATGTGGTTTCGGGAGATGCTTGGGGAAGGTGAGGTGCAGATGTTTCACCCCACAATGGGCTTGGAAGAGCTAGCAGAACCCATGTGCTTGTCCAGCTCTTCAGTCTGTAAGGATAAATAGGTCCTATTGGGATTTCTTGGAAATAAAGCACCTTCCCCAGCAAGCGAGCAATGATCTGCCAGTGCTTTAGATGGTAAGAAGGCTAATAAATAGAGAGGTGATGGTGCTCGTTTCCCTCTCATGCTCTTTCCCCTGCTCTTGGTTATCTTGAAGAATTTTATGTTAAGAACCCCTCTTGACTGAATCTCCCAGCTCAGTTTCCTATAACCAGCACTGGATAATCTTTCTCCATCACTCGCCTCTGTATATCCCAGACCTTAAGCTGCACCCCTGAATTAGCCCAACTCAGAAACCTGTACACTACCATTTTCCCTTCCATCAGCCCAAAAAGTTGCTCAGAAAACAGTGGCAAATTTCCCTTGTGAGGTGTGGGGTGAGACCTGCCTCAGCCTTCTCCATACTGGTCTCCTGGTGTGGGTTGTACTGGGGGAGGCCATCTCCCCACATCAGGGCTCTTCCTTCCCCTGGACCCCCAGCCATGGTGTCCTGGCCCCCACCCCATGGAGCAGAGCCTGATGTGGATTGTAGACCCACATGCCCAATCCTCACTGGTACTGGAGCACAGAGAAGGGATGTTGACCCTGGCTGCGGTGCCATGAAGAGCAGGAGCCATAGCAATAGGGAACAGTCCCCATCCCATGCAGAAACAACACTGTGGGATGCGAGACAGATAAGGGGATCAGGCAGAGCATCTGGAGCAAGCAGAGCATCGCAGGCAGTGCCTTCCCACAGCACCACCACGTGAGAATGACCTCCCCAGTCCCACAAAGCTTCCCTCCCCAGCAAACCCTTTCCCCTCCCTGTGCCAAAACATGGGAGCAGCTGGTTGGGCCAATGCCATTCACTGAGTTCCGACTGCTTGCCGTCTCTCCTACTGTTTGCTCTGGGAATGGACCTCGGTGTTGTGCTCTGCTGTCTGCCTCAACGGCTTTTCAATCCTGTTTCCCTGGTTTCGCATGGCAGCAGCCCACGTTTGCCTGTGCAAAGCCTTCCTCTGGATTGCTGGCAGCCGCGCTTCCAAACCCAGCTTGCCGTTTTCCCCAGAGTGGCGGGATTGATTGGCTCCAGTCGGAATGGGCATGGCTCTCCGCTGCTTGGACCGAAATGCAACCATCTGTTACACCTCTAGTTAAAAGTACATAAAGTTGAGCATTTGCGTGTAGACAATTCCACCCCTGATACGCTTTCCACCGCATATCGCTCTCATGCTTTGGCAGGATCTTGCACCACGATGGGCCCAGTACAGGCAAACCCGACACTTTAGCTCTGCTGGAACCAAGCAGCGTGGAGATGGTGGGGGCATAAATCAGCATTGCCTTCTTCACTGCAGCCGGCCGCCATTAGTTCTGCATTGCTCCATGCCCCAGGCTTACCCCTGGCTGGGGATGGTCCTGCTGCCCTCTCCTCCCAGGGCTGAAGCCCTCCCTGGGTTGCCTTGTGCCTGCTGATGCTGGTAGTAATGGCAGCGAATTGCTGTGCCTTGGTCAGACGTTTCCGTTGAGTGAAGGCACTGAGGATAAAAAGGCAGTAGAGATGTAGGAAGATGGGATCAGCATAGCCTGGAGGGTGGGAGCATGGAGGCGAGTGTGGCAGATGTACTGCTTACATAGCCCTGCACCTGCAAAGGCCTGGATGACATACCTGCCCCTCACTGACCCATGGTGCCAGCCTAGCCTTTAGTGCTAGGTGCCCCATGGTGCCAGCCTTTACTGCTGCACACTCCCTGTCTAAATGTCCTTGTGCAGCAGTGCTGTGAGGGAAAGGAAGGGCAGCAGAGTGAGAAACTGAGCCACTGCTCCCTCCCTGAAAGCACTGTGCACAGCAAGACCCTGCCATGGCTGTAAAGAGACTGCCACAGACAATTTCTGGCTTCTCCAGTATTGCTTCTCAGTTCCCTCCCTTTCCCAGCTTTGTGACTTCCCTTCTATGACAGCTTCAGACAGATACTGCTGAAGGAGACAGTGGTTTGCCGTGCTGTACCCCACCAGCATCTGCGCATCCTGCCTCCACCTCCTTGCTGTGACGTTCCATGTCCACAACCACGTTCATGATCACAAAAGCATCCAGTAGCCTCCTGTTAAGGTTTATGGAGGCTCTGAATAGGCTCCTTGGGGTGGACATGGGTGAGCAGGGTTCAATATCTGCAAGCTGGGGGAAGCCTGAGTGAGTACCAACAGCCACAATTATTCCTGTTCCCAAGGCACCAGATATCCCAGCCCACAACAGCCCCTGTTGTTCTTCCTTCTCCATAAGAAGGCTGCAGGCTGCATGCACAGGGCAGAGGGAAAGAGAAGAAACAGAGACATAGGGGTGGAAAGTGATCCTGTCAAGGCCAGCAAGCAGATCAGAGACAAGGAAAGGAATTACTTTCCTCCAGCCCATGTATACCACTGTATAAAAGTACCATTAGCTTGTTTGTTTTACTTCTTCAAACCACACAGCTGAATTGTTTGAATGGGGCAGTTTCTTTAGGAAAGACTTAGGAGAGAGAGAACCCAAATTTCCCAGCCTGCAGAGACTCACAAGTGAGGGGCAGCATGTGACAAGGACCCTCAAAGTGCAGCAGCCTCCCCTCATCCCTGTCAGTATCTGTGGGAACACTGGTCTCTTGGTGCTTTCACCGAAGCCATTGCTCAGATGAAGCAAGAAGAACGTCACCTTTGCAATGCTAACATGAGTGATATCCCAGGACCTTATGGATATTGGGTAGCTAAGCCTTGTCCCAGGTTTCTCCTGGATTACAGAGAGGCTGGTGGTGATGTATCACCCATCCCTGACCTTGTTCATCTTTGTGGAGCAGTAGAAGTGGTGGGAGAAGGGAAAGGCTAAATGCACATCCTGGGAGCCAGGGTGGCTCTGAAAGCTGAGAGGAGAGCTGGGGGCTGGGGAAGAAGGAGAGACATCTGAGCTCGGCACAGGGACAGCAGATGGATTGGAAAGAGCATAACCTCATGGCAACGCATGCTCTGGTCCCTGCAGCTGGCATTAAGAGTCAATTATTTTCAGTGTAACAACTCAGTTCTAACTGGAAAGAGAGTGACCTGATGACACTGATAGTGCCTGCTGGTGTCCATCTCCCTACTGTGAGAGAAGACAACAGCACAAGCCTTGGGTTTTGTTTGTCCTTGATGTGTGATAACCCATTGTTGTGCCTGGAATCCCTTCCACAGCCCCCAGTGTGCCAGATGCAGCACACCCAGACCTGCGCAGGAGGTGCCTGTGTGCACTGAGCTTTGAGGGCTTCGAAGTGCAGTGCACATTTTTGGCATCCACTTCTGTAAGAGCTCTAGGAAGTACCTCTCCCTCTTTCAAACTATGACACTGCATGTGCTCAGGCCTTGTGTCTGGGGTCAGAGCCCAGGCCAGGTCAGAACCAGTCCAGCTGGAGAGGGCTGTGGCAGGACCCTGCTATGGTGGAGACTGGATCCCAGCTTGGCCTTCAGCACCAGGTACCTCTTGGAAAAGCATGGATACCTGGGCTCTGTTTCTTCAGGGAAAGAAACTCCTTAAGGCCAAAAGGCTTCCAACAGGCACCACTGGAGGAATGGAGTCTTAATCTGATAGAGGCAGGCAGCATCGAAGTAACTGTCTCAGGAAAAACATCTCACCCCTGCAAGCTTAAAATCCTCCCTGCCAGGAGGACAATCCTCTAGGGGCTATGGCAGAGGACAGTCCTGGCACCCTGCCTCTGCCTGTGACACAGACTGGGACATCAGGCATCAGGGCACAGTCAGCGCAGGGGCTGGTAGTTGTCCTGTTGTGCTCCCCTAGCCTGCCTCCCAGCAGCCAGTTAAGCTTTAGGACTTCTGTGCTCTGTGGGAAGGGGTCCAGACTGCTGAGATGAGTTGAACCCCACCAGATTGTGCCATCCATGTCTGGGTGTAAGTGACACCTCCCACTGTGTCAGGTCCTTGACCTGGAAGGAATTGCTTGTGTTGGCAGAGTGCTCTGGGCTCCACCAGCCACCCAACTCTGTGGGCAACCTGCTGCAGCGGGAGCCCACGGCACAGCCTGGTGCCAGGCTGGAGGGGCTCCTTTCATCCCTTTCTGGTGAGGCCACATGACACTCATGAGGTCCAGATGATACCCATGAGGTCCACACAACACTTATGAGGTTCACATGATCCCCCTGCCTCATGGCCTGAGATGATGTGTTGGATCAGAGCAATTTGCCAGAGCTGGCTGCCTCCAGAGTGTGATGTGGTCCCAGCTTGGTCCCCTGTGCTGACACTCACACTCACCAGTATGCCCTACCATGCCAGAGTGAGTGAACATGGTGGTGGTGTGGATGAGCATCCTAACTCATAGCAGGACTGCTCTGGGAATCTACTGGTCACCTAGAATGGTAGGAAGAGGACCCATGGAGGAGGAAAGGGGACAATAAGGAAGGGAGTGAAATAATCAGAGCAGATGACAGTGGAAAGGGAGGGAAGCAGGGGGAAGAGGACAAAAGGAAAGATCAAGGTCCTGCTATCAGCCCTTCAAAGGCCGGGTGTAAAAGGATCTCAAAAGGACTGGAGACAGGTCCTGCCAGCCCAGATCCTGGACAAAGGAGATGATGACAAGCAGCTATTTTAGCTGATGGCCTAGAGCCACCTTGCCTGGGGCAGTGCACTCATCAAGTCTCCTAAAATGAGCAAAATTTGGCCTTGGATTGGGAATTGGATTGGAAAGCCAAGGTGGCGGGATGAAGAGCTGGTCCCTGAGCAGCACCATGGACTAACAGGGTGCCCAGATGTGGGGCCACTGCCCCCTTGAAGTGGATCACCTTTCAAACAAGGTGTTTGATGCTGGAGACTTCTCTGTTTTTGCAAGGACAGGTACATGAGTTGCAGTGTTGGGATCCCAGCAGGCACACATAGGGATGCCCCAGGGGCTGGGGTGTTCAGGACCCTCTGCTCACCTGTCAATGAACAAGGCTTATATGGGACTGCTGGTTTTTGAAGGGGCACCTTTCTCGTTACATAAAACAGAAAATGAATCAGGTCCATGGTTTGGCTGAGTTGCAAAATTCACACCTGCTCATGCAATATCTTGGGAACTAGTACGGAGAAAAGGTGCTTTACATCATATTTTAATTGTTTTTCTTGTATATCTTTTGTGATGCAGCAAGGGCTATGCAGGAGCCAGGCACTTTGGGAGGTCCTGGAGTGCCCTGCTGTGCTGCACAGCAGGGAGTTGTTGGGAAAAACAACCAGCAAATACCCAAGTATCTCTTGTAAAATCTCTTGCTGCTGTCTTCAAGGGGCCATGGAAAGATGATGCTTCTGCTAAAAAGGATGCAGGACTCGATCCACAAAACATCTGCTTTACTTAGAGCATAAGCATAAACTCCTTGACAGCCAAAGAGATTTAAACACGTTTGGAGTGAAGCCTGGCTGTCAGCATGCTTATTGAAAGGGGATGGAATCTGTTACATAAACATAAAAACTGTTTTGCAAACATGGCTGCTTTAAATTCATCTCTCATATTCACATGTAGGCACCTTACCGGATATCCCATAGCCAGAGCAACACTGCTGGGTCATGGGAAGCTGCCATTTATAGAAGCCAGACCCTAAACCATGCCAGGCAGGCGTGGAGCAAACCCAAGAATCTCACACATTATTTGAATTGAGACATCATTGACAGGAACAAAGAAAATCCCACCCAAAGCTCCTAAATCCACCAAGCTTTATAATACTGGGAGGAAACAGCCAAGGGAATTACACCCAAGATGAACTTGGCCCTGCTGCTACTCCATCAGTGATCCCTGAGGCGATGTTCAGTCTATCATCTCCTCCAGCATTTTTATCCTATTTCTGTCATTCTATTTATTCCTAATCCTGTTAACTTTATCCTATTGATTCAAATGCATTTTCATACTCCCTTATGGTCCCCTTTTGCATCACTTTCAGCTTTTAGGCAAACAGGACATGCTTGCTCTGTCCTAGGCAAAACAATGGTTAGCCCAGGAACATGCCTCTCCCAAACTCTCCTCCCAGGTATAGGAGACCAGGGTTTATTTATTTATCTTAGTTAGACAAATAGCTTCATTTTCACGCAAAATAGGATGTGCTTCTGCACGCATACAGAGAAGGTCAAAGGGTTTTAACCATGAAAATGCAAAATCTGAGCCTGTTGAAGTGATGTTGGTACAGTTCAGGATGTCTCTGTGATTGGAGCCATCTCTAAAGGCTGGAAAAATAGCGGGAGGTGGAGATTTACGTACCTGCCAGCCAGCAGGGATGTTCAAGCCTTCCACTGTAGAGAGGTCCCAATGCTACTGCTGCCTTCTGCTTCGTGTTGGCTGCTGGTACAGATTTGGAAGTCAAATCTCTTGGAGATGTTTGATTTTAGTTTTGCCTGTTTATAAGGACATCTTTGGTATTTAGCCAGATCCGCAGCTGAATGGTGAGCATCTCCAAGACTCAAAGAGTTGCTCTGGTATGGGTTTGGGCATATGAAGACTTTTGTTTTCCTAATGGCCAAAGAGGAAGGGTGACAGAGGGGCACCGGAATCTGAAATGGAGGTTTTATATATGCAGATTCCTTAACATTAGTTTTTGCTCTGGCACAGCCAAAGACCTGTCTCTGGTGGAACAGCAAATACTCAGTACTATGAGACTGAGAGAACAGGGCAAGTAGGGAATTGGGCATTTGCAAGTCATTATTTTCAAAAGTACTTTCCTCAGAATGGCCAACTCTACTCTGAGAGAACTGGGGGCATTTAACAAGCAGGTGTCAGTGAATCTAGACCTTGGAGCAATGGATGTCTCTGTGGCTTGGACCGCTTAGCTCTTGTCACCCCTAAATAGAATCACGGAATCATAGAATAGTTAGGGTTGGAAAGGACTGTAAGATCATCTAGTTCCAGTTCCACTGCCATGGGCAGGGACACCTCCCACTAAACCATGTCACCCAAGGCTCTGTCCAACCTGGCCTTGAACACTGCCAGGGATGGAGCATTCACAATTTCCTTGGGCAACCCATTTCAGTGCCTTACCACCTTAACAGTAAAGAATTTCTTCCTTATATCCAATCTAAACTTCCCCTGTATCTTCCTTTTTTGAGTAAATTTGTGAGAGTCCAGGCTCCCATGCCTTCCAGATCGTCTCTCTGTTTGGGTTCTTTTTGAGCTAAAGACCTGTCTGGTGGCACTTACATTCCAGCTGGAAGGAGGAATAAAAGACCTCACTGTACATAAATACAAACCCCCACATAGCATGCACAGAGCCTTGTTCAAAGCACTCGGCCTGTTTGAAATCAGCAGCCCCATAAAATCCGGACGGGCTCAGAAGCACTTGGAGCCATGGGATCTCTCTATATGAAGGGCCTGGCTTGGTGGCTGCCCCTCACCAGAGTATCAGGGCTCGCTCCTTGAGCCGGTGAGGCTCCACCGTTCCCCACCTCATAGCTCGGGGACGCGTAAATCAGAGCCTTTGTCCTTCTCCGCGGCTCTCGGCATCAGGGTCGGGGGTCATAAGCTCACTTCTCAAGATAATCCTGGACGATCAGGAAGTGTTTCTCGTTTGATGAATTAGGTGTATAAAATCCGTGAAGGGCTCACGAATGGACAGACCTTTTCCTTTCTTCATGGGGATAATATTTCATGATTTGGGGAGGAAAGAGTGCAAAGGGAGGGGGGGAAATAATTAGTAATTTGTGATTAACTCTTTTCACGGGTATTTTGTTTCTTTGTTCTCTGATGCAGCCTGGAGCCATTTAAAAAATGACTTAATGACAACAACCAAACTAATCGCTCTTTGTAACTAATGGCTATGTCAGAACTTGGAAATCAAACTGAACGGTCTTGGAAGAAGTTGCAAGGGAGATGCCGAGCACCGGATAGGGGGTGGAGAGGAATTCCCTTCCTGGTATCAGATGGATGCTCAGAAAGGACCTGGAGATGTGTAATGGCAAAGGGAAAGACAGAAAAACTCCCTAGAAAGCTGGTTGCTATTCTTGCTGATCCAAGCCTATTAGGCTGCCTGTGATGTACTTCTTCCTTTCCCCACAGGCAAATGGTTTTGTTCAGTCACACTTGGAACCAAAGTCCTCCCAGATCTCCACTTCAGCTCTTTGCCCCGTGCATTGCTTAAGATCAACTTAGGTTGGAAAAGACCCTTAAGATCAAGTCCAATGTAAACCTAACACTGCCAAGTCCGCCACTAAACTGCGTCCCTAAGTGCCACGTCTACACATCTTACCTCTAGGGATGGTGGCTCAACCACTTCCCTGAGCAGCCTGTTCCAGTGCTTGATAAGCCTTTCAGTGAAGATATTTTTCCTCATATCAAATCCAAACCTCCCTCATGCAATTTGAAGCCGTTTCCTCTTGTCCTATCACCTGCAATTTGGGAGAAGAGACCGACTCCCATAGGTAACCAGATCTTTTGAGTTTTGGCTTTGGATTGTCAGAGACACTCCTAGGAGGAACGGGAGGGTTTTGATGAAGCTCTTGTGCTGTCACCCAAGATGACTTTATCTTCATAAATGGCTTGGTAGTCCTCTTCCCATGAAGATCTGGTGCATGAAGCAAGGAAAGCAATGCTGCCTGTCTCTGTCTTTCCTGGGTTTGGTTTTTGCTGCAGTGTACAGAAGTCTCTGGCTGTTAGAAGGTGAGAACTGAGGACTGCAGGTTGCGGAAAGCATGGAGGGATGGGGTCCAGGGTGAAATCTCCTTTCAGTCATGAAGGCTACCAACAAGCAGCATGTATAAATCAGGCTATTCGTGAGCGACTGGGGTCCAAAGCCTTGTGGTCTCTAATTGAGTGACTCATAAAATAGAGCTTCACACTGAAAGCCTTTTGGAGCTATGATTTAGAAAGGCAAATCCATTCTGGTATCTGATTATGACACTGACATTAAAAGCACCAGGAGCCTCTAATCGATGGAGGTTAATTTATTTAGACCGTAAAACACAAATTAATTTGAAAGGGGCTGTGGTGGAGCAGCAGCTGAGACTCCAACCATCCCTTGTGTGGCGCTAGCTGGGCAACAGGGACATGTTGGACAAACCAAATGTGGAGAATGTGGAGTCTACTGACTGTGAATCTCTCTGTCCAACTGTCTCCCCTCTCACCCTAGCTCTGCCTGTAGGCTTTGGAGATCTCATTACAGAAAGGTGAGAAACTGAGTCTCAGATGAGGGCTATCTCTGATTTGCCCTGTAGTGGAGATTGTCCCTTCTTGGGCACATCAGAACCCTGAATTACACTAAGAACAGAGTCCAGTTTTCTGAAATGTTGCTCTCCAAGCACACTGCCGGAATGGCTTGGTCCTCCAGCAGGTACTAGTGTGCGTTGCGCCCCTCTTGGGTAGATGTGGCCAAAGACCCTCAGGTCTGGAGGGGTTTGTTTACAATGGGTTATAGCAGGTAGCTCTGATCCAGAGCAGTGATTTTCAGCTCCTGGCTCCTGCCTACGGGAGTGCTGAAGTGGAAGAGATTTCCTTAGCCCGTCACTTTTGTTTTCCTTGGTTATTGTTTAAAATGCAGAGATTATGAGGTCAAACTTTCCCAGCCAATATTTTTCCTAATGAAAAATGTAGTAGGGTACGAGTCAGTGATCGAATCTATACTTTGAGTGTTCCACACTACAGTGATTTCCACAGACAGAACTTCAATAAATCTTGTTTTCAGAGAAATTATATGAGGCTGATGCTCTATTTTTGCCAGTTTAAGATCACTTTTCTCCTCTGCTGTGCTCTGTCCAACTGGAACTTTCCTCCAACTGAGCTGAGTCTTTGTTACAGCAATGCGACAGATCCTCATGGCTATAGTGTGAGCAGGGCAGGGGTATGAAGGTAGTCACCAAAGTCCCTTTGGTGTCACCCTACATGGCATTGTGGTTGTGGGGTCACTATTCCAAAGATGCCACAGACCTTCCTTAGACTCATCAGAAACTTTGCTCCTCAATTTTCCAACCTAAGGCATTTTGCCTGAGCATTGACAACCCTGGGTACACTGCCATTTCCACTGGGAAGAGAATTGCAAGCATAGGATGTACATGCGTAGAGCTGCTCCTGCCGCAGACTGCATGAGGCCCATCACCAAGCTGTATTTGGTGACACATACCTTTGTCCTTCCACCAGGCACAACCCTGCCTTTTGTCAATATTATTTAATGAAACTTAATGCTGGAACTGCCTTGGCCTCGGTCAGTGCCCTGCTGTGCTGTGTGCAATGAGATGGCAGCCCTGCCACCCTGCACATGCTGCAAACGCCCTTGAAATACTAATGGTACTGTTGGATGGATGGGAATGTCCTTCAACACCCTCTCTCCATTGCAGCTTAGAAGCTTTCTCCCTGGTTTTCAGCCTGGTTTGGTGATGCTCACAGATAATGCGGGGGGCAGAATGCTCCCCAAATTGACTACCCTGCTGTTGAACACCTCTACCCGCTCAGTGGATTCGGTGACAGTCTGTATACAACAATATTTCACAGCCTGTCCATAGGATCAATATGACATTTCCATTCATCATTAAATATGTCTTCTTTACTTTGTGCTGCATAAATCAACCTTTCGAACGTGGCTTCCAGAATAAAGAGTCGCTCTCAGAGACCACTGACCAAAACGGGAGGTTTTCTTGGTGCCTTTAGTGCTCTCATGCTCTGCTGGCATAAATGGTGTAAGTCTGGGGAAGCAGCATGGAAATTAAGTGCTTCTTGCAGATGTTGGGAGTGGTTTAACATTCATGCTGTTCCTGTGTGCTCTGCTGCACTACTCCATGGAGGTAACATGCTGGAATAGCTTGTGCTTGCCCAGGGGTTGGGAAGGTGCCAAGGTCTTGGGCTGTGTTGGGTATTGTAGCCTTAGACTGATCCCAAACCAGCTTGGTGTGAGCAAGGCCAGGTGCAAAGGCACTGGGCTCAGGCCAGCTCCAAGTGCTGTCTGTGCATACAGGGCAGGGTCTCCTGCTGTGGTGGGCAATTGCTGCACTAGGATGAGTTATCCTGTCCTCTGCAGATGGACCAGGAGCTGTGGAGGTGGCTACCTCCCCAGGTAAACACAATTCTTGCTCCAACCCATCCCAGAGGGCGCTGGAGCAGCCTGGAAAGACATCCACTCTCTTCCCTCCCCCATTAGGTGTGACCCTGGAGAAGCTGCTCTTTGCTCATGTGCTTCTCCTCTAGATATCAATGTCCATTGTCCACACCTGCCTATTCAGCTAGGACTGCCATAGCGATGGGAGCCTGTGGGACTGGGCTTGCTGTCCTGAAATGGTGGGAATGGACAAAAGGCATCCCATCCTTCCCATGGTGACACACAGGTCTTGCTCAGCGGGCACAGGGATGGCGGATGCATAGGATCCATAGGATCCTTGGGCAGAAAGGTATGCTCAGATCTCTCCACAGCCAGCTACAGCCCTTGGTGACAGTAAAGACAAAGGGAAAGACTCAAAGGGTGCACACAAAGCTGCTTCTGCAGCACACTCCCATCTGCCCCCCCCAAGAAAGGAGCCCTCCCTGTGCTCTGGCTTTCTGTCAAGCCGGCTCCCTTGTCCCTGCTGTACACACACACATTTTAGCCCTGTCTGCAAAGCAGTTTGGGAATCGATATTGCAATTGTGTTGTAAGTGAATTAGTTATAGATCAGCTTGGAGTAGGATTAGCTTATAGATCAGCAGGCTGGCAGGTTGCAGGGAAGGAGTGCAGGCAGACATGCACGCGCACACATCCCCTGGCGCGCTGCTCTGCTGATGCCCAGCAAGAAGAGGAGGGGGAGCCGGAGTTCTGTGACCTGGGGCTGCTGACCTCAAAGCACTGCTATGCATGGGCATTGTGGGTAGGTGAACGCTTCTCATGGGTTTTGTAGTACATGGAGTAGCAGGACAAGGCTTCTGGAAAAGCAGTGGTGACGCTATACCCCAGTCTTGAGTCTGCAGGCGTGTAATGAAAACCCGTCAGCTGGCTCCATACAGCCCTGTGGCTTGCATCCTCCTTGCAAATGCTCATACCTCCGCCAGGGAGCTGCTGCAGACCTGTATCCAAATAGCTTTGCCAAAAAGAACATAAAAAACTCCAAATACAAATCATTTCTCACAGATTTCCTTTTACCTTTTCTCAGAGATTGAAATAAACTGCTCTTTTCTAGTTACCATTCACAGACCCTGGGTTGTGATCCTTTTAGTGACCTCATGTGAAAGCAGTGTACCCACACAGGGAGGGGAAACTGAGGCACAGAGCAATAAACTGCTTACTTCAGCCAAAGCAGCTGATTCAGTGCATCCACCTGGGCTCTCAGGACCAGTGGCCACCCCTGGACCATGCTTTCTTCTGGTGTGTTTCCCACTCCTTAAAGTCCTGTTGAGTCCCTTGTCACGACTCCAGGATATTCTGGCTTCTAAAATTAGCCCAGTGCTTCGGTCCATGCTCAGGGGGTTTCCCTTTAAATAATCCCCCTGCCTCCCTCCCACTTTTGCTTTGACTAAGCATGCTACAAAAACAACTTGCTTCTAAAATAAGCATCTCCTCTAACTCCCAGTTTAAACCTGAGTAGCCAAGCATGACATAGCAGGGTTGGGGTGGCAGCTGTGCCATCTCTCTAGCCACCTTTTGCCACGATGGCACCTGGAGCAGCCAGAGCAAGGGTACACATGGGTTAGGGCTGCATGGGGTTCAAAGGAGACCAAGGTTCTCCTGGGAGAGAAGCGGGGTGATGGGGCTTGGGGTGCGTGTCCCTCCACTGGTACCCAAAGCTGGACAGCCTGTCTTCTCTGGAGAGCATGTTTGACATCAGGACATGTTCATTTGATGAGATGAAATACAGGCAGACCTCCGAGGAATGCCAGCCCTCTGGGCAAGGGACAGCAAAATGACTTGTCCCTGGCACCTTGCACTGACTTTCCTAAGTAACCTTGTTTCCAGCCCCCTTATGTCGAGCCATTTTTCAGCCATGGGGACGGGTTGCTGGAGCTCAGTTTACACCCATTGGATCTGAGCTGGGGCCAAATCTCAAGCTCAGTTACACAGCCATAAATCTGGAGTAGTTCCACTGAAGTCAGGAGAGTTAATTCCAGATTTACACCTGGTGGCACTGAGGTGGGACACAGCATCTCTCTGGCTTTGGGGGCAAAAGGGGTAAAGGCAGGCTATAGGGGATTTATCCTGACAGGTTGCAGCGCTTGATCCTTGGCAGCGCATCTGTGCCCGAGGATCCTGTGGTCACAGTTATTACAGCAAGCACTCTCTTTATTATTTGATATAATTTACTGCTATCCCATTGGGCTCCCCTCACTCTGCACTCCGTGAAACCAAGTGGAACTAACCCGAATAGGAGGATTACGGGCTCCAAATGGAAACGGTCGCCCCAAGCCGCCAAGCGGAGCACCTTGCACTGAGCAAAGAGGGCAGCTGGCAGCCTCAATGACATGCCAGCACTTAAAATGCTGATGATGGATGAATGTCATCTTTCTGGGAAGGGAAGGCAGGGTAGAGAATAAGGGGAATGGGGAGGCAGGGAGGGAATGCAGCCCAGAGGAGCCAGGGAAGAAAAGCTGGCACCAGAGTTGACATCCACATTGATCCTCACTCGTGGGCTGTGATTCATGGGGAGAAGAGAGGGCTGAGCTCCCAGCTGCGGGCCCCGCCGCTTTGTGCACGCTGCATTGAAATTTTACTGCTCTTGGCAGCTCTCTTGCTCACAGCACAGGCACATGCACAGATGTATATATTTATATATGTGCACATAGAACACATAGGAAGAATGTTAACACGTGTGTAAATGCGTGTGTATATATTTATATATAAATAAACACCTCTCCTTGACACACATGCACAAACATATGAGATTTCCTTCAAGCCACTTCATTGAAGGCCATTGTTGTCCCCACCTTTCACTGTATATTATACTTCACCCACAAATCACATCTACTAAATGACTTTAAAGGTTTCCTGATGATTTTTTTTCATATTCCCCAGATATCAGGGGATGTCAGCGAGATGGCTGCGCTACTCAGAATATTGTGGGTATGTCTCCAGAGTGCCCGGGCAGGGGATTTCTCTTTCTCTGTCTCCTGTTGTATTCCTGACAGCAAAGTAATTTGCTTGTATAGATTCTGGCAACAAGAACAACACAAAATCTAGCTGCTTGACAGTGCTGCATTTTTAACTTGAGGTTGAACGGCTTCAGTCTGGAGACCTCTGGGATTCCTGTTCCAGGGTTGCTGGCTTCTGGGATCTGCTCAGTGTTGGGTGACTGCAGATGGGACCGTGCCGGTTCCTTCCCCAGCATGAGGGCTTGCAAAAGGGGCCCTACTGAGGAATGTGCCCTGGGCTTAGAGCAGGGCAGGACCCTTTCTCTGCACAGGTTCTCACACTGTGTCATGGCCCCTTTCTACTCTGCACTCCATACTGCAGGCATAGCATCCCACATGGGGCCTCCATAGCTGCTCCAAAGGGGACAAGTACCAGAATGGCCAAAATCCCATTGTTACTCTGCAAAGACATGAGGGCTATCCAGGGGGAGAGGGATCCTAGACCTATGCATGCTTGTGAGAAGAGCACGTGTTCTCCAAGTGCGTCAGCAAATCGATGCTCTGGCAGCTGGTGTCCAGCCTGGCAGCTGACGTGCTGGAAAACGAAGCAAAATCCACCTCGGTGCATGCTGGTCATGGTTCTGCAATGCAACAAGGGTAAAAAAGGGAGCTAAGCTTGGGGGAAGAGCCCACAGGGGCAGCTCAAGGAGAGGAGCCCAATTTTGGGCTGGGTGCGACCCTAGGGGGAGGCAGCTGTGGCAGTGTTTCGGCAGGCGGCGCTCCCTGCCCTCGCTCAGCTCAGACCTCAGCACCCCTGAGATGAATGCTGTCACCCACCTCCCATAGCAGCTGCTTAACCGCGCACAGCAACCCTGCGCAGCAGTTTCAGCAAGAGAGCGAAGAAGCCTGTATCCAATTGAAACTGCAGGGGGGATTAAGGGAGGCAGAAGGTAATTTCCCGAGCTGGAATATGGCCAGGATACAAGGACTAATATCCTGGCTCTTGGGGAAACAGTCATGGGATCTTTGCTTGCTGAGAGTCATCTTGAGCTCTTTTTTAAGCCAGATCTGGAAGAAAAGAAAATGAGACAAAAGGAATAACCCTTCCAAGATGCCAAGGCTTTGAGGCACTGCTTAAAGCTGCCCTCACCATAGGACAGAGCTTTCTGGATGCAAAGCTGAAGGGCATTCCACACGTGAAAGCCTGGCACCTGCTCCATCCCCTTGCATAGGCACTCTGTGCCTGGGGCTCCCTTGTGCACTCAGATGGGGCTAAGGAGTGTCTTGGCTCACAGGAAGGAAGCGGGGTGCTAATGTCCCTCAGTAGCATCGTGCAAAATCCTGCTGTAACCCGGTCATGTCCTTGTGCTGGTGCTTCCCTCTTCTGGGAGATACCAGGCTTGGAAAGGTCCCATGGCAGAGAAGACTTGGGGATGAAGGGCTGTGTGCTGGCACCCAGCATCCACACTGCAGCCATTTTGCCTCTGAAAAGACTTGCTGGTTGTGTCAAAAAATGATCCCAGGAAAAAAGATAACCTGTTGCAGAAACATCATGAAGGGTGGCACAGGCTGCACCATCCAGCCTGCCTTTCCGGTGTCTTTGCAGACTAAGAGCGGTTGTGAAACTGTGATCAGGGATGGGGCTGTGTTCGCTCCTTTTCTTCCTGATGGCTACTGGCTCAGGTCTGACCCTATGGAGGCACCATGATCCCATGGAGGGAGTAGGCTTGTCTCTCAGGATAATCTGTTCTGAGATGTAAATACCCTGGATTAGTTGTCTGGGAAGGTCTAAGCTGGTGATCTGGGCAAGGGACCGGGGGAGGCAAGGGGAAGTGGTGCTGATTGCAGAGCTGTCCTGGGCCTTCCCTGCCAGCAGAGTCGCTGGGTCTGTGAGGAGAGAGTCGAAGAGCTTTCTGACTGGGTTGTCACCAGGTCCCTGCCCAGGACATGGGGAAAACTGGATGTAGTTCCCTTGCCTGGGGGCACTGCCACCCACTAAGGCAAGAAAAGGCATGTTGGGGAGGGCGTAGAAGTTGCCTGTGTTACTGTCACTCCCCTGCTTCTGATCTTCCTCCTCCTGAGCCCCAGGGAGGTGTGAAGAACCTAAAGCGCCACTATATAAGAAGCAGAAAAATACCAGGTCTCCTCCTTACACATCTCTACAGAGCATCACATTTTTCTGCTACAGATCCCCCTAAATACCCAGCCATGGTATATAGCCCCAGGAAAGTCACCTGGGAGCTGCTTTAAAGCCGTTCTCAGGGACTTTTGAGGTGGCTCTATCATCCTGACATGGAAACTGCTGCAGAGAGGATGGGGTAGGAAAGGAAACATATAGTGGCCAAAGCAATGGTGATGTGAGCATCGGAAAACACTGCATCCCACTGATGCTAGTGTCTGCTATTGGGAAGATATTCCACCCGCTGCTCAGTGCCACGGAGCTGGCAGGAAGAAAAAGCATCCCTGAAATGCTGGGCCAGGTGAGGACAAGCTGCCTTGTGAGCCAGCTCAGCTTGCATCCCTGGCTTTTATGATGCTGGTTTGGTTAAGTTCTTTGCTCAGGCAGGGCAAGGCAACTTCAGGCTGTGCTTGTGCAAAGTCAACTCAGTGAGTGGTGCTGAAGAGAGGGTCTAATAGAATTGAGGGCTGGGTTAGCACTGCTGTGGCAGCCCAAGAGCATCCCACCTGCAGGAAGGAGAAAAAAGGTCTGCTTTTAAATTTAAACCACTTGGAAACAGCACTAGAAACCCCCAGGTAAGGAATTATTGCTATTGCTAGTATGGCTAGAAACCCCTGAATGTAATCTATAGGATAGTGTCTCTTTAATCAGTGTCTGCAGCAGGTTAATAGCTAGTGCTCTCCTCACCTTTACAAGTGATCCTTTAAGGCCATTTTTTTTCTTACGGCTGGGCTTCTTGTGATCTGCCTGCCGGCTGGCAGCGACTCTGCCTCATCCCCTTGTCTGTCGCTGCGACAGGGCAGCGGATAACAAGCAGCAGCCCATCTCACTGCCCCATACATCACGGCTGAGTTCTATATTCTGACAGTTGCATTTTGTCTCCTACTTTCCAAGCAATGTGCCCTCAGAAAGTCAGGAGATGAAAGTACCCTCAGGTTTGATTGAAGACCCAGGGCAGGCAGACGCATCCTCCAGACCACCTCGGGAGATCCGGCTGCTGGGAATTGTTGTCCTCCTAAATCCTATCAAGAGAGAGCAGGAACGCTGCCAGAGCTTTGCTATGCTGTGTGGTTTCGCTGCCTCGTCTGTTCCTCCACCCTAGCTCCTGCCTGCTGTCAGCCAGGAATGAAACCAGCCAAGCCCTAATATTAACAAGCCCTGACCATTGCATTGTGCTTAATTGGGTTTGCATGTTTAGCAGGAAGTTCAGAGTGGGAAAAAGGGTGTACTTTTGGAAAGTCCTGAGAAGGCTGCTCTGGCCCTTCCAGCCCTATTCCCGAGGCTTAAGTTCCCTAAGCCCAAGCAGAACTGAGATGCCTGGGCCGCAGTGGGGTGCCTCAGCAAGCTGTGTCATACAAAGGCAAGTACCCCCAGCCCCACAGACAGACTGGGAGCTCACACATTTTGCAGACAAAGTCTATTCCCCCTCTCTCAGTCTAGATTCTGAAAGCGCACCTAGGCAAGGGTTCCAGAACAGAAGCGAGGACAGGATCTTCCCCGCAGCTAGGGTTCATCAGCCATCCATCCATCCTTGAGTTTCCAAAAGAGGCAGGAGCTGAAGTCTGCTCACAGGTTTTTAGGGCTGGGTCTCCACAGTGGGACTGGCTCAGTGGGCACTGGCTGCCCGGTGCCTGCTTGCAGGGAAGAGGCAGAGTTGAAGGCTAGAACAAGGTTGGTCTTAACTGGCTGAGGCAACTGTGGCTGGAAAATCACAGTGACCCTTCATGTGATGCCAGTGGGAAGCCATGGCAGGGGTTTGGAGGAAGCAGGGAGATTTTCAAGATGAGAAAGAAACCAAAGAACCTGCTAGGACCCGCATATCACTGATGTAGCGACATGTTTCTGTGCAGTGATTCCCCAAGAGCCACAGACAGTCCTTGGTGCACAGCAAAAGAACATTTTGGCCATTATGAAAGCTCTTGGTGACAGCTTCATGCCCAGCTGTGCCATTGTAATGGACCAGGTCTATGTTACCCTGCCTGGCAAAGAAATCAGCTCTCAGTCTTCCTACCATCCCTCTAAGGAAGCTGTGATTTGGAAACAGGGGAAGATGCAGCTCCACTGCGCTTAATAGGAGATGGTGTGTGCATGTGTGTGAGAGTGGGACTGTATCGGCTGCTTGCAATTCTCTGAGGGTCCTGGGTGTTTGCAAAGCCAGCTCTGTCAATCAATAAAAAGCAATCACAATAATGAAGTATCAAGTAGGAAGAAAAGATTACAAGCTCTACATTGCTGGGGGATTGGGGTTTTTCTTTAAATGAGGCAAGAGAGGCTGGGAACACAGAGCCCACAGCAGGGATGACAAATCTGCTTTTTTTGCACAAGGGAAGTGGCAGGACCACAGCCCCTCTGACCAGATCCAATGACAAGGAAAAGGCTGAGAGAGGACCTTATTTCTGCAGACACAAAGGACAAGCCGGTGGCGGCGACTTTCTCTCTGAAAAGTCACGTTTGCCAGGAGAGGCTGTGAAATTCAAGCCGTTCCCAAGAGCTCGTTCCCTTCCCACCCCCCAAGTCTGGGGAAGGGAGTCGCTCTAATTTTGTTTTTATTATCGTTATTCCCTCCTGGGTGAGTGCTGGGAAAGTGGTGAAATTTGCAGCTGCCCAAGTCGGTGGGAAGGGGGATGTGAGGGACACATGCCAGAGAAGGGTCTCTTCTCACCTTCTCCCTGGCTTCCCACGAGACCAGGCACAACTGAAACCAAAGCACCTCCTGTTGCCTCTCTCCTCCATCTCAGCCATCCTCACCCTCTCCATTTTCCCCTCAGTAGGGCCTGTGGGGTGCCCTGTGGCATGCAAGGGCAGCAGTGCCACCAAGCACGCAGAACTGTGCTGGCTGCATTGGCAAAGGGATGGGGAAAGCTGTTTATCACAGCAGGTTTTTAAAAACTGAGTTGTGAACCTTCATACACTGGAGGGGAAGGTGCTGTGGACTTTGGTTTGCAAGGCTGATTAGAGATGGGAAGCTCCCTCCTGACAGCACTTGCCAAACTGCCCCATCTTCCCATGGTGAGGCTGATCCTAACAGGGCTTTTTTAGTGCCGAGCCAGGTCACTCAAATCATCTTCTCTCATTAAGCCTCCCACAAACTGTAGCAGTCTGTACCTTTCAGCTGTGTGGCCTCTGACAGGGCAAAACTCTTTCCTGCCATAGTAACATCAATTAAAAAATAAATAAAAATCAATGAGATCTCTACCTGGCAACCAAAATCTCCACTGATCCGTGGCAGTAAGGGCTGAATGCGATTTGCATGTGGTCTGGGAAGGCCTGAGACAGGGTCTGGGATTGCTGTGAAGGTATGTAGGTCAGTCACACTCTGTTCCAAGTCTGTGACGCCAGCTTGCAAGGATTTTTAAGCAGTGCTTTGCAGGCGTGAATTAATTACAACCACAACTCAGGCAAACTAATAAGCTAGAGACAGGGACACATACATTGCCACTTTGCAGAAGGGAAATGCTCAATGTCCATAAGCTTGACCATTCCTGCAGGGCAGCTCTGCTCTCATCGCCAGCTTAACCTCTTGCCTCTCCTCCTTCCTCCACCTTGTGCTCACTCCCTTTGCTTTGGTTGTACTGATTGCTGGAGAAATGCCTGGCACTAACAGCAGGTCCTGATGGTATTTGTAGCAACTAATAGCATGAACTATTGCAGCAGCAGTGGGTAGATGAGATATGAGCAGTCATGACCTGTGGGTACCTCACCAGTGCCTCCTGCATGGATAACGGTGTTACAGTATAGCTCACATTGCGGCTCCAAGAGCAACACATAGAGAACAAAATCCCCTAGTCGATATTGATTTGATGTCCTAGTGGAGCTGCTTCTTTAACCAAGTGGCAGCACCTTGTGCTTCAGTGCTGCAGGCATTGGGTCCAAGGCAAGCTATTCCAGAAGGGGACTGGATGCAAATCTTCCTCTGGCCATGGCCTTGCAGCTTAGCCCAGGGAGCCTTTGTACTCTCCTGCCTTGAGTCTTGGCTCTCTATCAGCAAAGACCCTGACTCGGAAACAGGACCAGCAGCTCTTCCTGTCTTCTGTGGGCTTTGTCCTTCCCGGGGAGATGCAGATATGGAGAGAGAGGTACCCTCCTGGCAGCTGTAAGGGTGCTGTCTGGAAGGTATCTCCTTGCTTTTCTAGAGGAGGGAAGAAGACAGTCAGTGCTATCAAATTCCCACTTTCTTGGCATGGAAGGAGCATTTTCCATTGCTTATCACTTTGCCAAATCAAAGGGACAGTGCTGGTTCTGGCTGAGCTTCCAGGGGTGAGACTGAAACAAGAACAGCCCTGGTTTCATGCTGGGTCCTCCCTTTCAGCCCAGCAAACAGCTTCCAGCTCAGACCATGGGAGATGGGAGGAAGAAAAGAGGACAGATTTATTCCATAGAATTAATGGAGTGACACTGGGTGTTAATCGCCTATTTAGCGACATCTCCTCCTCTGTCTTTCACTTAGCTAAGGAAACTGCTTCCTACCCTGAACTGTGCCCATTGTGCTTCCCCCCACATTTCAGACTCGCAAGGAAGGACCCTGCTCTATGGGGAACAGGAGGGGAACCCCAGAGCCAGACCCCCTGCAACAAACCTGATTCAGCTTACCTGAGGGTCTCAAACACGCATGCATTCACTCCCACCTTGTCTATACACACACACTGGCAGGAAGGATGAAGTTGAACAAACCATTTACACGCCAAGTGGATTAGCCAAATTGTGTTAAGCCCCTGCAGGGACGTCCTTGTTCACAGCCTTCATTTGATTTCTCTTTCAAAAGCCCACCAAGCTGAATGTGATTACAGCCTCTTAATCCTGCCCGCACGTGTCCACACGGGGTTAATGCAGCGTAATAGATGCCCTTTACAAGTGCATGCTGGTGACCATTCCTGCATGGCTAAATCCTCAAGCCCAGATGTTCAGCAGATGTAAACACAAAGTACAGACACCAAGTGCTACTGCCTGGCCAAAGAGCTGCTTCCACAGCCAAAATATGAAGGGGAAACTCCATCTTCCCAAGGCTGAGCAGCAAATCTGTGTCAGAAGCTAGAACTGCTGTTAGCACTCAGCTCAAGATTGATTCAACTCCTGCAGCACTGAACACACTTGGCATGTCCTTCTGTGGTCAGAAGGTTTTTCTTTCTGTAGGTTAGGAAGTGGTACTCGAGTCCTGGATCCATCAAGAGTGCTGCCCTCCAGATCTGATCCCTGCCTGGCAACATCTGGAAATCCCTACCCCTGGGTGGCTGATGAGCAGGTTTGCTCTTAGGAAAGTATCACTTTCCCAAAGCAAAAGCCACAACCAAAGGTGTCCTTGCAATCAAACAGCAGCACTGGAAATCCATATTGCTGCTTGGCTAGCAATTGCAAAGCTGTCCAGCTCTGCCCAGCCAGGTATGGGAGATTGTAAAACACAGGGAAAGAAATTTAAATCAGTTGCATTTTACAAACAAGAAACCAAAGGATGATGCCTTCAAGAAGAGAGAGCTGCAAAAGGCGAATGGAGGCATTCTCCAAACCCATCCTTTGCATTAGCCAGCACGTAAAAAGAAATCCAGGCCTTGGCACAGAGGGATTTTCCCTGGCTACAGCACTTCTCCCTGTTTTCACAGAAGAAACCACCCAAAGTCATTCACACTATGTGGAAGTTTGCCACAGCAAGATGTGCAAGGTGCTCCATTTAGAGAGAGAAACCAGCCATGGTTCAGTCCTATGAGCAAGGAGAAAAGAAAAAGGAAAAGAATAATCAAAGGCCTTCTTGCCCACAGACAAGGGGGATGAAACCACGGGGGGTAATTTCCATAACTCTTTCAGCCAGCACTCGACACATTAACTCTTTTCTCAAAGTCACACTGCCTGCCAGGGGAGCCAATCCATTCCCCTGGTATCTCAGGACTGTATCATGTAATCCTCTTAATAAAGCAATCAAATTCCAGATTAAAACCAGTTAGATTTCTACCCTGCCAAAAGTTTTTTTCCAGAAAATCACTGGTAGGAAACCTCCATGGAATGTGCTGCTTTTGGCTGCACTGACCGAAAATATAAAAAAAACCCACAACATGTAAATGGTAAAACTGTTATTCCCCCATAGAAACTCTTGGTTTTGCCAGAACGATATTTTCCATTAAAAATGCTTTGCTGGAGAATTCCCAGCAAGTCAGACTGCTGCATCACTGATTTCAATTGAATGCAGGAATTCTTGTTTCCCTTTGTTCTTAAACTTATATTCAGGAGGAAGGATGGCTACAGATCTGTCTGCCTCCTTCACCAACAGTGTAATGTCACCCACCAGGTGACATGTGCAAAGAAAGATAGCAGTGAAAACCTGACGTGGCTTTTGCTACAGCCAGCGCTCCCCAGGCAGTGGCATAATCTCTCACAAGGCTGCCTCAGCTCTCAGAGCCCCCTCGATCTCCAGCTGTTTTTTTGGAGATGCTCATTTTCCTAAGCATAGCTCTAACAGTGAGGCTGTGCTGAATTCACAGATAATCAGTATCTAATTGGATTAGGAGCTGATAATATCTTTGACCTTTTTTAATGGCTTGTCTGGCCTGCCTTTCTGCAAGACTGAGGCTTAATTTTAAGCAAGAGTTTTTTGCACAAGTGAAGCATGACCCTGTTAACCTCTGAATCAGAGAGGTGACCTTCCCTCTCCCCAGCCACTGTGGAGCTGCTGGAGATGGTGATGCACACACAGGCTTTACACATTTGTATACAAACAGATTGAACCTACCTACACAAGTCAGATTCAGGATCTGATTTGCATTTAGAGTTGAGCTGATGCAGAGCTAAATCCTCAGGCAGAAATGGTGAGCCAAAAGAGTGTGAAGCTCCTGCAAAGTCAGTGTTCCTGCTGGTGTCAGCTAAGCAAGTCACATCCTCTATGCACCAGTTCTTCCATACACAATGTGGAGAAAATTAATTGCCAATGTGACAAAGGGTCCAGAGATCAAGAGAGTGGGTGTTTGTGAGGCAGAGATGCTCATGCAATTTTGTGATCACATCTTGGTCCATCTATTCCCATCATTGCAGCTAAGCATGTGCACCCACACATGTGAGCTAGTTTAGTTTGTACACTAACCAAACACAGCTAAGAGCAGAGAGTGTTTAAGCTACACCTAGCTCATACCCATCACAAACATGCTGTATGTGAACAAAGAGATAAGATGACAGCACCACAATCAGACATCTACATACACAGCTACAGTTGTGTGAATGCACCCCACGGACACAAAGGGATACCTCCTCCCATGTGCATGCATCCATCCATTCATCCATCCTTCCATCCATCCATCCATCCATCTGCCCTGCCTGTCATACTCTTTTCCGTGATGCTCAACTAGGCACTTGGAGTCTCCAACTACTCTTCATCAAACTGCCCTCCTTCACCTACTGTCTGTTGTCTATCATCTCACACACATGCACATATTGACACCCTCCTTGGGTGTCCTGTGGTACCACAAAGATCTTTCCCCTCTTGAACACACACTTGCCTTCTCATATCCTCTTTCTACTTACACCTACAGCCTTCTCCCTTGCTCTCACTCACTCACACAAACTCCTCCACACACTCCATAAAAATCTCATGGCCACACCAAGGCTTCAGACCAGACTTCACAGCCTCTTCAGGAGGGACCCAACAGGCTGAATTTTTGGGGCTTTAAGATTTTAGGAGATATAGGGAGCAGGAGGGAAGAGAAAGCTGTCTGATGAACAGCAGATGTTGGTGATCATCGGATGGAGCTGTTAATTTAACTGGAGTTTATTGAGTGGCAATTAGGTAGGGTCTCATTACTGTAGCCCAGTGGCACAAAGATGTGCTGTAAAAACCCAGGGAATAGGGATGTGCACCAGCAGCGTAGCAGCACTGATGCAGTGTTTAGGATCGGTCTTAATGTGGGAGGCTGCAGATTCAGCAAGGGGTAGTGAGTGTGTATACCCTGGGGAGCAGAGGATGGAAAAGAAGTGAAGGTCTGAAAACAGCAGCTGTAAAAAGGTGTGGGTGACAGCCTGGGTAAGGTGGGCAGTTCTCCAGCTCAGCCAGGGACAGGGGTGGAAGCAGGGCAAAGAACAGAAGAAGAGTTTGGAGCTCTCTAAAATACATCCAGGTGTCCCAACCTGTCAGCAGACAGGAGAGGATGTCTTGGCACTTTAGACTTAACATTACCACAAAACAAGCAGTGCGAGATTCCAGCAGGGCAGGTTTGCATTTCATGTGATAGCCAGAGACCATACATTTAACTGCTGCTCCTACAGAAAGCTGAGGGTTGTGTTTCACACCTCTGCTGTGTGGGGCAGCCCTGATACTATTGAGAAGGAAAGTCAGTGCTCTGCTCCTGCTGGATGTTGGCATGAATCCCACCAAGACCATTTCCCAAGAAAGGCCCAAAAGTGTCTGCATCAACACAGCCTGAGAATCTGGGGTGGCTTCACCAGTGCAGAGGTGGTAAGGGAGCTGTACCAACCCTGCACAGCCTGACTTTAGCCTTGCAATGTACAGTGCAAAGGAAGATCAAAGAACAGGTTGGAGATAGCACAGAAAAGTCCTGAGTAGAGCTTGCTCCTAACACAGGAAACAGTGGTATACACACACACACACACAGAGACATACTCTCCTAATGACATGATTATATTTTGCTTCTGTCTTGGGGGAAAAATCAAATGATCCAGGTTCAAACACGAACAAAAAACTTCAGCTAATGAACAAATTGCCAAAGCAGAGCACAGCAGGGATTTGGAGGGTTAAAATGTTTGGGATTAATTAACTGATTAATTAAGCCCTCACATCAGCCTCCATCCCTGCAGCCCTGCTATTGTAGGAGGGGTGTACTGGGAGTGTGTGATTCTGTCAGACGATGCAGGAATGCTGGAGGGAAGGTGCTCAGCAAGGGAATTCTACATACACATTTGGGATTGTGCAGTTAAAGTCAGCTGTGCCCCGCAGACCTTGTTTGAGACAGCCTTCCACCTCTGCTCTGATTGGAATGGCTGCACATCGGAGCTGCTGGCTGCTTTGAGATCTTAGAGTAAAACACAGTTTTCAAAAGCCAAAGGGATTTCTATTCCCTGCAGGCACGGGGCTTCCCTTTGCTGTGGCCTGTTGTGAATGTGACAGCAGCCCTGCTCTGCTCACCAGCCCGTGATTCCCACCTCCTGCTTATTCTGCAGGAAGGGAGAGTTGGGTGTTGCAGCATGGTCTCAGAGGAGAGTAGCTGTGGGGGGATTTTGCATGGGCCTCTAGCCCCATCTGAATTTTTAATGTTCAAAATTAGGTAGGAACCTTCATTTTCATGAATTACAAATCTTGCTGCATGAGGTAAGAAAAAAAGCATAATGCTTTTAGCTTTTTCTCCCATCATTGCCAGCCCTCAAAACCACCTAAGGAAACTGCCCCATGCCATGAAGCCACCTGCCTGATTCCAACTTCCTGACTTGGTAGAAGTCTTTCCACTGGTGGATCATCTGCTTGCTGTGCACTAGTGAAGTCTTGAAGACTAAAAACACTTCTGTACTCAGTGCTTCTAATGCTTAAACAGTCTGCATCCGACACTCCCATCACATTCCACTGCAGTTCTAGAGAGCTCTTCTGGGCAGACCTCTTTTACATCATGAAAAGTATTGCAACACTTCCCATCAGAGTATGAGAGAAAATAAAGAATAAACCTCATATGGGCCTGCAGATACAACAGGAGATCATAAATCTGTGCTGGGCATGTCTGTGTGTAAAGCACAAGACAAAAAGAGGAGGGTGGTTACAGCAGTGCTAGACTATGTTCAGGTAGATTAAAATAGCCTGCCCTGGTGGTGAGCTTCTGAGACACCAGCTTAGCCTCTCACACATGTTTTCATTTTGCTGGGTGCAAGCACAGGAAGGGCAATGACAGCCAGAGCTCAGTCTACCACTGCTCCACACCTTCATGCTATAAATAAGGTATCAAGCTATTGCACCCACCAGATTCTTCCCTGTGTTCCGGACTGTAGCTGCGTAGTGTCTGGGCTATGTATAGCATTGGCTATCGGCCTTTTGTGGTATCTGGTGTTTTCATTAAAGCCCTGGCTTCTGGACTCTGTGGTTACAAGGGCAGCTCTGATTATTTTTTCTGAGAAAAACAAATCTGTTAATAACTCAGATAGTAAAAATAAAAACTTAAAATTAGAGTCTGGGTGTATCTAAGTAGGAGTTGATACATTTTGCCCAAAAAAAGAATCATGAGGAAAAATATCATTATTCCAATATCAAGATTCTTCAAAGGAAAATACTTTGGTACAGTTCTTCTATTGTCTGATCAGGAGAATCAAAGCAACAATACAAATAATTTCAGCTTGAAATTCCCAGGCTGAGCGGCAGTCTTCATTTTAAAATATGGCAAGAACATTCCCCTTCCTAACTTACAAGTCCAGTGGCAAAGCAGTGCTGGTGTTTTCACTTTCCAGATTCATGGTTTAGCTGCAGTCTGCAGTTTGGGAAGCGCTTTCTTTTGCTTTTGCAGATTTCTGATTCCCCACGGAGAATGACTTGGAAACACCAAGATTTCTGGCAAGTGAAAGTTTCCATTCCTTTTCTTGTCCTGTCAGGAAGAGCCAGAAGGTAAAGAGAAGGAGCTCCAAGCTCCAGGCCAGATGTCCTGGTTTGGGACTGTGCATGAATGTTGAATTCTAGGTGTCTGGGGAGCCCTGAGTCTGTCCCAGGCAAGCTCTGTGAGTGCGTGGAAGCTGCCCCTTGGAGCTCTGCCTGCAGAATGCGTCATTGCAATGGTGCAGTGCTGTCCTGTAGAAGATAAACAATTTCCAGCTTGCAGTTGTCACCATTCATGCCAATCCTCACCTGTGATGGAGGTAAAACCATGGGTAGAAAAAATGTACTGTTCATCAAGGGGTAGAATATGGTATCCTTTAGTAACTGAGCTCACCTGGGGGCACAAGGCAGCCCTCCCATAGGACATAGGCCTGAGGTCACCTGGGAAGATAAAGGACTTCTTATCACCGTGTCCTGAGCAACAGCATCGCCTATGTGCTTGCTCTTTCCACTCACTCCAGCCGTGCCTCTGAGGGTCCTTGTAGCCCACACAGGATCACACCTAATTCTTATTCTTCACGAGTTTACTGTGATTGCAGCACTGCCTGGAGACCCCCAGGGAGATGCTGGTCCTACTGCTGGAGCTGTTGCATATCTCCAGGGCACCAGACAGGTCAGAATCTAAGCAGACAAGATGGATGTACAGTGCAGCAAAAAGAAACACAGTGACTCCCATTTCAGAGGCAGAAGAAATGGAGCAGAAAAAAAGATTAAGGCCTGGTCTCCTCCAGAAAGTTTTGCTGATGAAAGTTTGAGTGTCTCCATGAACTGGCAAATTCCCTGGGTGTGAGAGAACCAGGCAGCAGGGTCAGACATCCTCCTCTGCAATGACTGGCTTCATCATCATGGGGAAATATCTGGGTTCAGTATATCCTGGGAGGGCACTGAGATGTGCTGACTGCTTTGGTTCCTGCTTCTCTTAATCTGTAACCTCTGCTTCTCTGCTGCCTTGGGGTGGGCAGATATGGGGGTTTGCTGGTGCTGAGTGAAGGATGTCTGGCCATGTGCAGGCAGTGTGGGTGCCACTCACACTTTTGGGGACAGGGCAGCTCTCCTCCTGGGGATGCCAGACCGGAAAGCCTGGAGTGCTTGGGGTGCCAGCCCCATGGTGTCTCAGCACTGAAGGCATGAAAGGAGGCAGCAGGCTGCAGTCAGCCATGAGCTGGAGATGTGAATTCAGCAAGTGGCCTTGATGATCTGTTTTTGGGTACAGCAGGAATTTACATGGGCTGTGAGATGCACCAGTCTGGCAGAAGGTCACAGCAGTCTCCAGAGGACATTCTAGCAGCAGGAAGCTGCGCAACCACCGTCCACCCAAAGTCACTATTTGAACCTTTGGGGTGCAGTGACGGGAGACAGCAGGCAGCCGGGGGTCAGTAAGTGCTGTGCCTTGCAATTTTGGGAGAAGAGAATGGGAGCGGAGCTTTGGGAGCTGTTGCAAGAGAATGATGCTGTGAGTCAGAGGCAGGATGCTCTGAGCGCAGGGCTGGAGGCAGGGGGGAGCTGCCAGCGCAGCCTCCCGGCGCAGAGTGCTGACACTTCTTTTTGTTCAGGCTGACAGCGAGCACCTGGTGTCCCCACACACTGAGCCCCCCGCCTGCAGTGAGAGCAGGCACACGGCGCACACACGCGCCCGCTCGCAGCCCTGCCGATTGGAGTCAATGCGGACATATGCTGCCATTAATGTGAAAATCACTTCTGCAAACATGAGGGTCTCTCTATTCATGGCCTTCCCCTCTCTCTGCAGGGAGGAGGGGAGTCAAGTGCAGACCTTTTATTTGAAATCCCTGGAAGGGACAAGGGGGAGAGAGGGGAAGATGAATGAGGCTGATCGTGATGGGGAAAACGGGACAACAGCCCAGACTAACCTGCGGGAGCTGCTCTACTGCCGTGAACTGCGCTAAATCTGCAGTACTGCCTTCCCTTCTCCCCGTCTAAACAACTCCCTGGTGCTGCCAATTTTGCCCTTGCCTGTTGCTGTAAAATGCAGGAGGAGCATGTGGGACTCAGAAGAATGGTGTGATCAGATGCCACATGTAAGAGCTGATGGGACAAATTTCTGAGAGGGTGGCAAGCTCCCCTTTCATAGTTAAACCAGTGCTGAGGAAGGATGCTAGTTAGAGCAGTTTTTGCCACCAGCTGGGAGTAATCAAATTTCCCCAGAAGCATAGCATGTATTTTGGCCAGCCCTGATGTGCATGAACTCTGCACTGAGCTGCTCAGGGCTCGAGTCACTTGAAGTCAATGGAGGCTGGTTATCTGGATGCTGCTTCTCTGCCATGCTGCAGTGCTTCAGTGAAGAGAGGGGCTTGCTGCAAGCATTTACAGCAGAGCTCCCTCCTCTTTGGGTGAGGTGGCTTCTCCAATGTCCTCCTCTATTCCAGTGGTTGCCTTCTGTGAAACACCCTGAGATGCTTTGCCCTGGCAGTGGGTGGGCAGGTGGCAGGGCAGGTTTGGTTCACAAAGCATCAGAAGTCTGTAAAACAGCTGGAAGGGCCCCATGAGCATCTGAATGTGAAAGGAGACACAGCTGATGTTGCAAGAACCAAATGGGGTTTCTGGACCTCATAGTCATTTGTCACAGGCTTTAAAGCAAGGCTGTGAGATGTCACTAAGGTGCCTTTCCCCACTTCGCCCCTGGCTCCCCCATGAGAGGGGCTGCATCCCTTGTCTGTCTGTACAGAAAAAGCTTTATGTCAGTGAGTCGCTTCTATATATCTGTGAAGTCTCCACTCTCTTTTGGGCTGTCCTTGGCTGCTGCTCTCATATGACAAATCTTCTACAAAGCTGTAGTTTCACTGCATGGAAAAACACCTTTTTCTCTGCATCTTGTTTCTCAGCCCTGAGCTTTGCTTTGAGGGTGGAAAATTTTCGTGTCTCGACTTTATGCCCATCTCAGACTCATCTCAAAGCACCTGGTACTTTATGGCATCTCCATTTTGTTTCATTGTGATGTCCTAGCCCAAGCACGTGCACTGAATTCCCTAGCATCTGGCCTTCGCTCATATCTATCTGTTGGAAGCTGAATGCATCTCTGATTTGGGAAATCAATCACACTTAATTGAAGGGTGATTGTTTTCACATACGAGCCTGCCACATCACTTTCATCTTTATCACATTCCCTTTCTCTCTGGGTTTTGTGTGACAAGATACTGAAGTGCAGGAGGGATGAGGTCGCTGACCTTGGACCTGGATATAATTGAAAAAAAGAGGGCAGCATCTTCCATTCTTTCCTTGGTGGATCAGTTTGCATTTCCTTCAGCTGTCAGTCCCAGCATGTGTGCATGCACTCACAGCCATATTTAACCCAGTCTCACACAAAGCTGTGCCGTGATGCTGAACAGTAGAGCAAGCTAGCTCCCACCATGGCTACTGGCTCTCACAGGGCCATGGAGAATGTGAATCCTCTCTGTGCATCACAGCAGGGAAGGGGGGACGATAAAGGGTGGGACCTGATATGTAGCAGAGACTTTGGGATGCCCAGTGTTTCTGGGTGTCTCCAGGCATCTTGAAGAGCAGGATCAGGGAGATCAGTCTGGCTTTGTAATGAGATTTTGGGCAAGTCACTTTACTGTTCCCTCTTGCTCTTTGCTTGATCACACTGGAGGCTGTCTTGCACCAGGACTTGGTCTTTTTTTAGTGGAACATTATGATGCACAGCAAGGCTCTGATTTCCTTCAAGAGCTCCCATAACACAGATGGTGCATGACCAATCCCTCCTGGTGGGCCTCTGCAAGGACTCATGCCCAAGTCCAATCCCATGTGGCCACCTGTCTTGTCACCCTACAGGGATGTACCAGTCCAAAGAGCTGATAAACTCTCAACACACAGAGATGTCTTCCTGTCTGTACCAGTGAGCTGAATTGCTGGCTGCTCCCCAGACTCCAGTTTGAAGGTCTCTATAGTATTGACTTTCTCGCACTTGGAAGTGCCTCATTTATCTTATGCTCTGCATTTGTCTTTCCTGCCAGTGCAGTAGTAAGCGACTGGAGCTTGCTGCCAGCTTTTCTCCCTTAATGACATACCACATATGCAGACAAGGATCTGAATCAGAGCTCTGGAGTCAGACCCCACTTCCTCACTTTGGAGAAACGTATCTTAATGCAGTATCCTTCCTTTGCACTTTGTCTTGAGGCTTGGCAATGAATCAGCCCCGCTACCCCCAAAGGCTGTGATCCCGGGCATGCCTCCAAATTTGGACTCATCTGAAGGCTGATGGTGACAACAGGAAAGCTCCTGCTTACTCTGACACCTCTTGGACCAGGAAGCCCCAAACAGCTCCATCTTTGATTCTTTTCCATTGTGATCAGATTTGTCTCTTCCAGATGTAGGGAGACCCAGCAAAGACTCAATACAAACCTTCTCCTAGAGTGTCTTCTCTAGATAACATGGAAGGAATCTAAGGTTCCTCTAGATGAGAGATTGCATGGTGCCTGTTTTTATTTAGGTACCTCCAGTGTAGGGCTCTGACAGGTGCTGATGACTTGCTGCCAAGGCAGACAGGGTTGAAAAGGGTAGGAGGGCTGGATTTGTGTGATGGAGCTATGGGTTTCATTGATTTCTAAATAAAGACACGGAGCCTCACTTCCCTCCCAATTTTGTAAAGCTCTTGTCAATCTCTGACACAGCTGCCAGGGCAAAAAATCCTGCCAGCATCATTGTGAAGGCGTGCACAGAAGAAGGGCAGTAGGTGGGGATTTGAATGTCTTCCCTCTGCAGAGACAAGCCAGAGCCCAAGCCTGCTGTGCCTGGTATTCTGTCCATGCCAAGTCACCCCACCGTGCTGGATATGCTTTGGGTCCTCTGGGCCTGCTCTTGCCCAGAGGGGATTGTGTTTGAAATGAACTTTGTGGTGTCAATGTAGGTTACAAATGACTTTCTGCAAAGTTACAGTGGAGCTGGGCAAGGAGGTGCGTGACATTCACCTAGGCTGGAAGTATATGGGTAGAGCTTTGTTCAGGGTAAGGGATTGAACAAGGTCTCTGCAGTCTTCTTAGCATGGTAGCAGGTCACCATCCTCTACCAGATCTTGCTTCTGAAAGCTGCCAGAAGTAATTGTATGGAGTCTGCAGAACAACCTTTTACTGCAAACTGTGCATCTTTGGTATCTGGTAGAGTGGAGCTTCCCCATCACTGTGGGAGGTGGTTGCTCCTCGCAGGGCTCCTTGCTCCCTGCCCAGAAACTGCTATGTTCTGGAGCAGGAGGTTGGAGCAATCAAGACAAAAGCAATGATCCAAGCATTATTTGCCTCTTGCACAAAATTTTGATGAAAACAGATAGAACATTTGCAGGGTTTTATTAAAAAAAGCACAACCCAAAGCCCAGAAATTTGAAGGCAATTTTGTATTTGTTATTGGGTTTTTTTAGGGTTTTTTTCCCCTCTTGGCAAAAAAATGGACAAATTTTCCATCACCAAAAAATTCCCCCACTGAGGGTTAAATATATAGTCTTCTGTGTTGAACAGAGCTAAAAGGAAGGTGAAACCCTTCCCATTCCCTTGGCTCAGACCAAGAGAGACGGGAGACTACTTGCTAAGGGCCAGTCTCAATCTGGCCAGCACCCAGTGCCCCTCCAGAGCACTCTGAGTTGCCCCTGTGTCTCACTAAGATGGCAAAACCTTGCTTTTGTGAGCACGAGCAGCATCTGCCACTTTAGCCCGGGCTCTGGGAGCTCAGGATGGTCTGAGCAGCCCATGCTGGCTGGCAGAGGGAGCCACTGGGGCTTTTGGGGAGGCTGAGTCCCCTCTGAAGTTGAGGAAAGGCAGAAATCACAGCAGGGGTGTGTGGAGTGGTGAACCACAGGGTGTCCTGGGGACATCCCAGAACAAGCATCCCTGAGGTGTCCAGAATATCTTGTCCTTGGGAAGCTCCTTGCCTGCAAGAGTCAGGAAAACAGAGCCAAACACCTCCATCCTCATCCATCAGCAGAGATGGAAGAGCCCAGGGCCTCCCTCCTTCTTCTTCCACTGGCATTGGATTTGGACATACACTAAGGAAGGAGCTGTCGGTTAAAACAAGAGCTGCTTTTCAGCTCCCAGAGGACCCCCCTGATGTGACCTGCAAGGTGTTGCAATTCTTCTCTGCCACCGGCCTGCCTGGTTTTTGCCACACATGCACACACCTTCCTCCCCCTTCCACAGTGCTTATCGCAAGCGTTTTGGTAGAACTGCCCTTGTCATATAAATCTAAACATAATTCTCTCTTTCCTGTTAAGCTAAAGAAAATAAACGTGTAGGGCTGTTACTGGAAGCCAAGCTGTAGGACTGCCCTAAATTCTCTTCTTATTGAGTCTGGGCTGAAAATCACTCAATTCTGCTGAGGACACACATCTATGCTTGCACACACAGGGAGGGAAGGAGGGAGGGGGGAGGGAGAAAGAAAGAGAGTGCGAGAGAGAGGACGCGGTGTGTATAAATATCTCCAGCTCTCTAGATAGTCGGCAGATTTATTCCGCTGCCAAGCCTGCAGAAAATTGACTTGTTTCATGGAGGCAGGCTATTGACACATTACCGCAAGGAGGGTTAGGAGAGAAAGCGGTGCGGCTGGCGCCCCTCTATTATACGATAATGTAATCAGCATTGTGGGAAATGACTGTGGGTAAAATGGCATTGCTGACATTTATATTAGAGGATATTGATGGCAGGAACTGTGACCACATCTATCGTACCTCCCGTTTGCCAGGATTGACACAGACGGCTCTTGTTGGCTGGATTTCCTCTCTCTCTCTCTCCCCCTCTCTCCTTCCTCTTAGCTCCGTTGCTCGCTGCTGTCACTGCAGATAGATAATTGAAAAATGGATCTCACCTTTCCAGCAAACAGGAGTGGTTCAGGCAATTACTGCAGAGGTTATCTACTCAATCTCGAGGCCTCTTCTCTGAGAGAGATTCAGAGGAAATTGGATTTTACATGGATGTTTTATTCTGCAAGGGCTTTAGTATAAATAGAGGCAAGGAGACACCAGCAGACTCTATGGCTGAGAATCACAGAGGGGTACAATGGGGTTTTGACAGGGAGGCTTGGCTGTAGACATGGCCATAACATGCTGTGGCCCTCTGCAGAATTTCTGATCTGAATTTCTTTTGATGTTGCTGTTGTGTTTTCAATGTTTGTTGGGATTTTTTTGTTGTTGTTTTTAAAGCGGAGGTTAAAAGAGGTTACCCCCACACCCAGCCACTGGGCTAATTTTGCCCCTGGAAATAAAAGGGAGTTGTTCCCAAAGGAAATAAAGGCAAACAGATGGCAAAATGCTCTGAAGAAAAGAGGGCAGAGGAGACCAAGATGTATTAAAAGAGCTCTGGAAAGTGTCCGGATCTTAAAGGAAGGGAATTGCTTCTGGGGAATGGATATTACTCAAAGGCCTGTTCCCCATGAGCATCCTTGAGGAGTTTAGGCCTTGAAGTGTCTGGCTAAATGAGAGGGAAAAATGTACCCATGGTCCTTTAGGACATGCTGTAATGCCAGACTTTGGGCTGTGCCTGGTGGGAATTCAGCCCTTGAAAGCAATTTACGGCGGGTATCCTCAGCCTCAGAAACTGCTGAACCAGGGAGGCCAGAGAAGGGCCTTGAAGGTCTTGGTGGCCTTGACAGTCTGGTGTGGCAGGAGGAGACACAGCACCACACGGCTCAGAGCACACATGTAGATGCACATAGGTGTGGTGTGTATTGTACCTGGCCTCTCTTTGGAAACCTGCATGGGAATTTTCTTGCTGGAAATCTGGTCTTGCAAACAACAAGGACATTATTGTTACTGCTGTAAGGACCCTTAAAACTCTGCTTCATGGGTAAGTATGTTGCTGTCCAGGGCTGTCAGCACCTTTCATCAGCACTGAATTCACTTTTAAATTAAGTCTTAAAGAGAAAAAATTGGAAGGGGTTTCATCTCAGTGGCTTGGTAAACCTGGTGGCTGAGAGTTTTGTCTGGAGGAGCCTGGGTCATGCAGCCCATTCCTACTGCTGCTCAGTGAGCACAGAGGAAGGCTGTGGGGTGGCTCATGGAAAGGCTCAGAAGATCTGCCTGATTACAGACTAGTTTTCAGAGAAAGGCAGGTTAAAGTAGGGTCTGACAGGAAGAGCGGGCAAAGTTGATTCCCCACTTGGTGAATTCACCCATCCTTTCATAGGTCATATATAACAAATGGGGTGTTTGTACATGTGGGCAAATACTCATGCATGTGGGTAAGAAAAAAGTGCTTTGCACCACCCAATTGGTTTTACTCCCAGCCAGCGCAGGTTACATAGGGACACAGCTTTGCACTAGCAACTCTTATACTGTTATCCCAGATGGAAGCAGTGGGGCTGGTTTTGCAGAAGACATTCAGCATGGCATCAGTCAGTTTCATCAGCCCTTCCACTGTTCCCAGCAGTGACCCACGCCCAGCCTGTGAGTGCTCCTGCCCAGCCCTGGGTCTCTGCACCCTGCCATGTGCTGCAGTCCTGCTGCCCATCACTAGCTTTTTCGCACTCTCCTCTGCTTGTCCCCTGATGTCAGTGCTAGAAGTGCTCATCTTTCTTGCTGATCAAATCACTCCTGACGTGCGCAGCAGCAGCCTCTTCCTTGCTGATCGTCTGTCTCCAGGGTCCTAGGTGAGGTCCTGTTATTCCTTCCTCAGGCAGTGAGAAGGCAGAGATGGGGGAGAGCAGTGAGGAGCTATAGGATGGGTCCCCCCACCCCTCACACCTCTTATCCCTGTGGTACTGAAAGCCAGAGCCCTCCCCCTCCCCCCCCCCAGTCCTATTGCCTATTCTGGCAGTGAATGCAGGGCTGGAGATGAAGTCAGACAGCTTCAGACAGCTTCGAATGAGCAACAAAACCCACATTTTCAAGCAAAACAAGAGATGAGCTGCTGGAGCTCAACCCTAAGACAGGGGTGGATGTTACGTTCCTGGAGATCCCTGAATCTGGGCGGGATGTTTTCTGGGGAGCCAAACACAAGTGAGGTGGCTGAGCTTTACCTGGAATTTCCCAGCACTAGGCAGCACAAGGCTGGGGAGCGGGGGAGAGGGGAGCCAGGACAAGTAAGGTGTTGTGCTTGCCTTTCTTCTGCATCAGCCCAGGGCTTCCACTGGGGGCCATGAGAAAAGGCCTGACTGCCTGTATCAGGACCCCAAACCACAGTCATCCAGGTTCAGTAGAAAAAGGTAGCCAAGCTCTCTGAAAATGACTCAATTAAGAAAAAGGAAAAGGAAAAAAGGAAAAGAAAAAGGGAAAAAGAAAAAGGGAAAAAGAAAAAGAGCACGCCCCGGGATCAGAATCAGTGCCTGTGAAGGTAAAATTTTCATCTTACTTTTGCACATCTTTTTCAAGTAGAGGAAATACAGAATTTCTACGCTGTGACCCAAACCTGCGCTCTCTGAAGAATGACAAAAAGCTGCTTTTTGAGCTGCAAATGATAGACTGAAAGAGGAGGAAGAGTCCAGCCATAAGGAAGATGATTTTATAAAAGAACCCAAACAGCAGCAGAATATTTCAAATCACAGTGAAACAACACATGGGCCTCATTTCCTTCTGAAATTTTTCGTTTAAAGAAAAACACAATGAAATGCTGCTGAAATGACATTTTTGACAAAGTGCCATTTTTCAGCATGACCTCTCGGACCCACTCACACCAGTGTTGCTAACTAGTTCTGCGTTCCCCAAAGCCTGCAAGATTTGAGGGCAGCGCATTGGGTGCTGATGAGCAGAGATGCTTTGGCTCTTTCTCCACCAGCACCTTGTGGGTTTAAGTCCCAGAGCAGCTTCCCCTGGAGACGTTCAGGCTGGCTAGTGGTGTTTGTGACTTTAAGGCCACAGAAGAAAAGGCTGTGGTTTGAGGAGGCTTTAGCCATCAAGACTTGCCTCTTGTGGATGCTATCTGCTCGAGGGATTGTGTGCTCCTAACAGGCTTGCACAGACTGTTCTGGAAGCAGAATACAGTTTTCAAGAGACAGCAAGCTTTCCATCTCCAAGCTGCTGGTCTCAGTGTAACACCCCAAGTTAGCACATGAAGAAATGCCTCCTGCAGAGTGCCAGGGCAGGAGTAAGGGTATGCTGAGTAACAGAGAGGAGGCAGCAAGGCTTCTGCCTTCCCTGTTTTCCAAATCAGAGGTAGACGGATGCCCAGGCTGGGGTGAGAGGCCACAGTGCTGCCACAGCCAAAGGTTCTTTGTGATGGACTGGAGTAGGTTCTGAGCACCACAAGAAGTCCCCTAATGCATCTAAAAGCCTAACAGCTGAGCTGAGTGTCCTTGTACATTGTCTTCTATATAACCTCTGTAATTGCCCTGAATATAGTATTTGCTTTCATTGCTTGGCCTAGATTGCTGAAGGCTGTTATTGCATACTCATAAATAGCTGCTGTGTTCCGCCTTGGAGGAGACTGCACTCCACAAAAGTGGTGAGGAGGCTTTGTTGCTGTCTAAATAAGCTTTCCTGAAGTGGGATGGATGCCATGAGACTCAATCTCCTTTAAAAGCTTCGAGCTCCTTGGATGAAGGAGTACAATATTATTTTATTAGCATTACCACAATTGTTAGTGGTATTACTAATATCAGTCTTATTATAGCGGTAATATCTGGCCAGGATCAAAAATTATGAAGCTTGAGTAGCTGGCCAAAATGCTGAGTCTTGGGACACATGCCAAAGATTTCCCTGTTGGGCACATAGCAATAGTCCTGCAACAATATCAGCCTCCTGTAAGAGAGGAAATGAGCCCTGGAGATCCTGTACAATGCAAGATCCTGTACAATGCATGTTGCCCCTTTAGCATTAGTTTCTTTTGGTATTATCTTACTATGGTGAGACCCCCACCCTGTGATCCTGATCTGGTCTCCACTGTCTCTCCAGCCCCACAGCATAAAGAAGTGCCTCCAAATTGCTCTCAGCTAAATGTGCTTAGAAACACAGTGCTGGTGAGTTTGTGTGCACATGCTCAGCAGGCAGAGAATGGCTGAGCACTCCCATGAGCAACTCCCGTGAGTGGTCAGTGGTCTACAGCATTGACTGCTGGGGCCAGTATGAGGCATGGAGTTGCTGCAGCCTGTGCACCTATAGGGATGTGAGGCAGAGATCAGAGCCTTGGCATGTCCTCTGAGCAAATGAATGAAGAAACACTAACCCCCGCTCCTTCCTATGGTTGAAGATGCATTTGCTTAGCCACAGAGTGAACCACGTCCACCTGCGGCCCTGATCTGGAGACAGCTAAAAGGACCTGCACTTCACTCAGTTTGCTTTTAAGCTCTTCCCATGTCCTTGCCTTGGCTGCTGACCAGAGTATCTTTTGAGCTTTGCTTTCCTTTCCTTCCCACCTCTCTTGGTATGCACCCTGGGGGTGGGAGGAAGGTGGGAAGGATTCATGGCATTGATCAATAACTCCTTCCAGCCCAGCCAGGAACCCAACCCGCCCAACTTTATTGCTGCAACCAGATCCCGGCTCGAGGGATGTTACGACAACCCGCCTGAGCCACAGGGGCCAGAAGAACAAATACCCTGCTAACAGGCATGACTTCAGCCCACACATGCCCTGCTCCCCGGATGGCTCCTCTGACAGAGGAAGCCCATGTGAGGATTTACAAGTCCCAACCACTTCCTGAAATCACCACTGCTGCTCATTATCTCACCCTCCCATCACCTGCACCAGTCCGGATCTGCTTTTGAAGGGAAAGGAGAGCCTTGAGAAGGAAGAAGAGGTGTGTAAGTCCCTGCAATCTGGTTGTGGGACTGGGGGATGGCAACAGACCTTGATGATAAAATATCTGAGCACTCTGGCCGAGTCTTTTTATTACCTGTGATGGAAAATGAGTGCCAGCTGCAAATCAGGGATTTCAACAGCCTCTCTGAAGGCACGTCAAGCATTTTATGGCTGGAAATACATTTAGGGTTTATTATAGGCTGCCCACTGATCTTTCCTGCATGCATGCAGTGGTCAGACCCTGTTCCCACCCTGCCTTTGGGTAGGGAGGGGTCCCCACAAATTGATCAGCTTTCTGATTGCAAATTGATTGGTTCCATCTGCTGCTTCTCTGCTTTCCTACTCCTAAGTGAGGATTTAACCTCTCATTGAGACAGGCTGGAAGCAGATTTGGAGGGCAGCCTCAGCCTGTAGTGGGACACAGCATATGTTGCAGACCTGTCAAATGTCACACATAGCAACACTAGCCCCATGGCTCCCTCCACAGCAGGAACGGGCTCTCTCCTTCCCAGTACTGTGCCCTGAATTCTCCATCCTCCAGCATACACAATGTGCGAACCCCACATCTTCATGAGAGAAGCATCCCCATCATTTGATCCCATGCTGGGGTCTTGGGAAAGTGGCAGACTAATGGGAACTGGACCTTGTAGAGGTGGGAAGCTGCAGCAGCCAGGAGGCAGCAACATGGCTTTGTGAACAAGCACACAAACTCTCCAGGGGCCTGGGGACACTGGCTGCTGGAGAAAACACCTCTTGGCTTCACTGCTAGATGTGCCATGTCTTCATTGCACCGCATCCTCCCCCAGATAAACCAGGGCTTAATATTGCAGCAGAGGTGCCAAACTGTCTGCTCCAGGGATGACAAGCTACAGTGAGCAGTGAAAAGAAAGGCAGGGAGCGGATAATGGCCTTCTTTCACGGCTTGAACTCTTTCTCTTGGCGATGGTGTTAATTTGGGTCTCTCTTCCTAAGCAATTACATTTCTAAAGGGTGCCATAACTTCACATCTTTGAGGCCTCATCCCTTCTGTCAAAATTACTTTTGTTGGACAGTTTGAAAAGGTGTTGAGGGGGAGACAGGCAGGCATAGAAGCAAACAGGGGGACTAAAGCTTGCTTCCATAGGAAACCCCAAGCTAAACCGCAAAATTCCAGCCCTTTGGGCAGCAATCATAAGTCACAGACACCAGGACTGGGGACAAAGACATTGGGCTTGGAGGAATGAGATGTAATGCTAGCCAGTGGGACAGACCTGCTACAAAACCCTCTGGCAGACAGCTACACCTCTCTATATGTACTGTACATAGAAGACCATACACCTGACTCTTCCCTGCAAGGCTTCTTGAAGGAACCCTCTCAATGTGCTTGTCAAAATGGTAATATAGCCCTCTATGTGCACAAAAGAAAAGATTCCTTCTGAAAATCAGATGCAGTTGATGCTGTTGATCTATGCTCCTTGCTGCACCTGCTTGCCCACCATGATGTGATGGAGTTGTGGATGCCATGCTAACATGGGTGTTAAGAGGCTTGCTGGGCGATCTCAGCCAGTCCAACCCTGTGGACTAACGCATGCAGCTGGGTATTGCTGGCCTTCATCTGCTCAGCTGCCAACCATGTCCTTTAGCACTGGTAGCTCCCTGCCTGTCCTCCTGTCCATCCTCCTGGTGAGACCTCCGCACTTTGCTCTCATCTCAGGTCTCTTACAGGATCCTTTTTATCCCCACTTGCGAAACAGATCCGTATACTATGTACACCTAAACCATCCAGGTCCATCAGTTGAGCGGCTTGTTTAATGTCTCCTTTCAATTTCTATGGGCTGGTATCTGCTCTTCCTGTTGCACTCACATCACATTTTCAAGCTTTCTCTGCCAAAAAAATGAAAAGAGATACGAAATTTCCCTGCTAAGTATTCAGGACTTGAAGACATGGAGAAAGTCAGTGATACTAGTGAGAAACCGGGAGAGCTGGGGGTGCACATGGGGATGAAGGAAAGAGGAACCAGAGTAAATCTGAAGAGCTGCAGAGGGGGGCAAGTTCAGCTAACATGTCACCTCCTGAAAGAACAGGAGTGTGAGATCTGAGGTGGAAGACCCACTCCAAATGCAGCCTGGGAACAACAGGGCTGTAAATTAGTTCCTGCTTAGTGCTGTGGCAGTTGTCTTGGCCTGTGCCATGGTTGCCATCTTGCCTGATGCCACGGCAACCGCCTTGACCTGTGCCATGGCCGCCATATTTGCCTCTGCCATGGCAGCCATCTTGGCTGACCATCCTCAGCTGGCTGCTGAGTCTACAAGCATATCCCCCTGACATTTCATGTCTGAATCCACTGTGGGATGGTGGAGTCCTTCATTAAACTCATGCTGCACATGGCTTGGGTGCCAAAGAAAGGCAGTAGCATCCTACGGTGCCTTGGATCCAGGCACTGCTTGCTCGGCAGCCACGGCCGCGAGGAGTAGCACCGCGGTGACCGGACGGGGGTCCCGGCTGGATGCCAGTCCCCTCGTATACTCCTGCTACCATCTGCTGGAAGGAATCAGCCTGTGCGCTCGCGAGCTACACGGAAACCCTGTTGAGAGCCATAACGGGAGCAGCACAAGCACAAGGGCAGCGCCGGGGTACCCCTGACGGCTCACTGCCTTCCCACCCTGGGCTTATGGGGACCAGGAATCTCAGGTCTCTCTCCTAGTGTGTGGCATCCTGTATGTTGTTTAGAAGCTGCAGTTCCTGAGGGCTTTCTTGGCTCTGACACAGCCCTACTTCACAGTCTTGCATAAGGCATTGGTTTGGTCTGTACCTCAGTTTCCCTGCCGCTACTTAAAACACCATTCCTTAGTGTTGCTCAGACCCCTCCATTTGATTGTACATATAGCCTCTTCCTAGCCTGGCGCTTCACCATGCTCCCATCCCTGCTCCTCCCCACTGCTCCCAAAACAGTTCCCATCCAGCTGTGCTCCCTTGCCACTGAAGCACAGCCATGTCTTGAGTAAGGCATGCAAGCTGCTCGTCTCTGGCAGTCTGGGGGAAAAAGAACAGTGCCAAAAGCCAAAATACCAGCTCAACACGCTCTCCTGTGCAAGCTGGGCCGGGAACCAAAGACAGTCGGTTCTAGGCTGGAAGCTTGTGTATTTTTGTTATGGGTTGTTGAACAAACCACACAGTTTTACCCTACAGGGTGTCATAAAGAAGCAATGAAAAAGCAGAGAAGTGAAAAGGAAAAGTATTTGCTGGCAAAAAATATGCCACAAAGTAAATGAGTCAGAAGGACGTGGACTGCGCTGTGCAGGGCCTGCTCTGTCTAAAGGCAATGTTTTATAAGGTAGGGAAAGTGATTTAAGAGACCGAAGGTAAACGTGGGCCACCACATACTGTTCTGGGGAAAAGCAGCAGAATAAATATGCAAATCCTTCTTATGTGACAGCCAGGATGGTGGAAATGATTATGAAATAGACCTGGAGAAGGCTGATTAATAATTTATCCTCAAATAGAAGTTAATTCTTGGCTGAGCAGCAAGGATAATATGGGTGAGGAATCAATAAGAGCATTTACAACTCTGTAAAATGCGTTTACAAGTACAAAAAGATGGGTTGCTTTGTGGCCATGCCTCGCATGAGCTAGAATAGAGGGAAGGGAGAGCACACAATAGTGATTATGCAGCATTGGTCACACAGACAAGTCTGGAGAGGGAGCTGGGCGTTAGCAGATGCTGATGGAGCTGAGCATCATCTCTTGATCACTACAACAACCTGAATGATCCTCCACTGTCAACACATGACCTGACAGCCCATGGGGGACACATTAAGTCCATTCACTTATGAAGGTTCCCATAATGAATGCAGTGCTGACAGAGCAGTTCAGTGATGCCTTCAGCCAGAATGTGATTGTCCTCAGGGACTCAGAGTAGAAGTAACTGCCTGGGACATCATAGTCTTGGGTGGCCCATTTACATCTGGCCTAGCTAATCCACCTCTTCTCTACCCCTGCACCACAGCACACATGGGTAGGGAACTCACCCTGCTCTCAGAGAGAAAGCAGCAGCCATCAGCAGTTTCCTTTGGTGTAAACTCTTAAAAATATGTGCCTCATTTCAAATAATGTCCTTGGTAAGAAACCATTGGGCAGCTGGAGGTTTATTCCTTGTCCACCCCATCTTCTCTGGCCAGTTGAGAGACTGGTGCCTTAGCAGAACTGCTCTGGAAGCTGCAAAGCTTGAGGTATCTTCATTTGGCCTGGCTCAGAGCTGCGAGCAGGTACCTCTACCTCAATGCAGCTGAGAAGGATGAGGTCTCTCAGTTTGGCCACAGATGCTGTGACCCTCGAAGGGACATGAGCCCATGACTTGTAATCGTAACCAATGACTTTCAGTCTGTGGTCCATGGGTTCCCAAAATGTCCCTAAAAATTAAGTAAGAAAAGCCAGTGGGGCTGCAAATGACCAAAATCCACATAGCCCTGTCAGGTTTTCCTTTGTGATTTCCTCTGTAATTAGAGCAGTGACATTCTGGGTCAGTGGAGGTGGGTGAGAAGGCAGTTCCCACTGGGGATGTGCCTGATACTGAGACCCTCCCTGCCTTCAGCAGACAGTACGGGTAATAGATTTGCACAGATTTCTTCTTAGTGCTGCTCATCCCCTCAGGGCCTTTGGCAGAGTGTCTCCAGCCCCCGGATGGCAGGGTCTGTCCTAGCCGAATGGTTCAGCAGAGGGAACATGAAGGGAGAAATGTGAGGCTGGAGGGACCCTGACAACCTTGCAAGACAGTTCTTCCCGAACGCTCCCAGCAGATGGGTGTCCAACCTGCTTGTAAATACTGCCAGTGAAAGAGGCTTCATCCCTTCCTCACAGCTTGTTCCAGGGTTTGTATGTGCTCAGGGTAGAAGGAGTTTCCTAATATTTGATCTAAATCATCTCTGCTGCAAATGGAGCCTTGCTCTCCTTGTTTTGTCCCCACACTGAATATGGACAGCAATCCATCCTTGTCCTTATATACAGAAATATTTTTTACTTGCTGCCTCCTAGTCCTTTCCTTTTTGGACAAAAGAAATCCAGACCCTTCAGTTTTCCTTCCAAGGTCAGATTTCCCAAAGAGTTTATCTTTGTTACAGTGTGAGGCCAAGAACAGCCCGGAGCCCACTGGATGTCCTATCTGCTGTCAGCTCCAGAGCGCCCTTCTGGTCTCGCCACCACAAAGTGCATCTAACAGGACTTCATAGGTAATGGAGAAGGGTTACGAAGATGGTCAGAGGGTAGACACTACCAAGCATGAGCTAAGAGCTGTCAGTTGGTGAAAGACTAGTAATGGAGGTGAACGTTATTGACGGAATGATGGCTCAGTTTCTTTCAATACAAGAACCAGGACTGCCAAGTGAAAGCAGCAGGAGAAAAGTGTAAAGATAAATTCTTTGTGCTGTGCACAGGTAACCTGAGAGACTTCTTGCCTTTGGATAAATGGATGCTAGCTGTTTAAAGGGGTTCAAAAAGGAACTAAAAAAACCACATAGGAATAACTCACAAGAGCTGCTGCTAGGCACAAAGCTGTGGAGATTGGTCATCAAAGATTGCTGCAGACCAAGAAACTATCCTGGAGAAACATCATAGCATATTGACCCTCCTCTTACTCATTAGGCATTCTTTCACACAGTGCAGCACTGCGTGGACTTTAGACCTGACTTGATCGGGCCCTCTCCTGTTCTAGCTCACACTGCACCTCTGTTGAGCATCCCAGAATGTTGTTTGCTTTAGCAAATAGCAGGCCTGCTAAAAAAAGCATTCGCTATCAGAAAGACACTTAGGCTGGCTCAGTTATCTAGGGTCTCAACAGCTAAAGAGGCCACCCAAAAAACATGAAGAAAGAGAGAGAAAGAAGGCATCAGTGAGTCTTGTACAAACTCACATGAGGACAGACCGAACTTGGTCTTAGTTAGGGAGCTGTTCTCCAGCATAATAAACTGTGATCTTAAAAACACTGCTCAGCTAAAAGCACACACTGGGCTCATGTGGGACACTGGAGCAGGAAGAGGGTGACCTGCCTTGTAGCCTGATGTGGCCACAGCTTTCTTCATGTCTCTGTCCCTGGCCTTAAGGCAATTTACAGTAAGATCCCATCTCAGCCAGGTGTAAGATCAGCTTACTGTCTGGAGCAGAGGGAAGCATCCTGGAAGGGTGAGGTCCAAAGCAAAGCACTGTCTTGGCCCATCTGAATTGGGCTGAAGCTGTCAGTAATTTAAACCTGAACAGACAGAAAGAGCCTAACTTTGTGAGAGAATTCTCTTCCTTTCTCACTGCTACCAAGTCTAGGGCTGGAGAACTCAGGAACAGGAAACTCCTCCTGGTATTATAGTTCTCCTGGCATGAACTAGAAGATGCCAGTGAAGGACACTCAAAGCTTTAGAGGGATCTGTTTTGTAAGTGGTTTACTTCTACAGCAGCTCATCACAGATCTTAGCTGGTGTGAGCAGCAGCTGGTGGGACCCAGATCAGCAAAGCTGAAAAAAGCATTGAGTTATTTGCTCTGCCCTCCACCCCTGTGTGTGCCTGGTGGTCTCTCTGATTCTTTCCTTAATAGAGATTATGGACAAGTTTGTACAGGCTATCTCCAGGTCATCCAGCTATCTACATCTCCTTTTCTAGGGTGCTCAGAAACATTGAAGATGACGTTTTCTGTGGGAGAAAGTGTATAGCTGCTTGTATGGAGGCTAGTGGAATTGCTAGAGAGGAGAGGGACATTCTTTAGATTGAACAAGGCCCCAGCACGTGGACTGAGAGGAAGTGTGGGTGCAGATGTGGGTTTCCAACACTATTTATTTTTACAATCCTCTTTTTTTCCATCTCCCCCTCCAAGGTGCTTTGGAAGCCAAGACTGACACCTGCCAGGATATGAGATGTCCATACAAAATCAGAATGATCCTCTCCAAAGCTGGAGCAGAGGGGAACTGGCTTCAGCCCCTGCAGAGATCAAAGTGCCTGTTGGGTGTGGGGTTGCAGGGCTGGGTGATTCCTAGGTGCGGGGGACCGGTGAGGAGTCAGACATATCCCCCTGCACATGCTCCTGCAGACGCTCAGCATATGACTTTGGGGCAGCTGGTGGCAGCTAAACCTTGGCCCACACACCCCCTTCCTTGAGAAGCATGACGGAAGGGATTAAGTGGCTTGTAAGGTGACACGGGGTTGATCAGCTGTCAGTGGTGTTGTGGGAGGGGAGACACTGAAGTGGCTTTCCATCTCTGGCATTAGTCTAGTCCAGTCATTATCCAAGCTCAGAAGTCTGTGCTCACTGGAGTTGGAGAAACAGCAGCTCGTATAGCGGCTACTCACCTTTCAGGCCTTACTTCTATGTCCTTTTCCCTCAAGACAGGCAGTATTTGTCTCTCCTGCCTCTTCTTGGTGTCCCAAGCAGCAAATCTCCTGGTGGGGTGCCTCCAGGAGCTGGAGGTTCAGAGGATGTATGAAGGCAATAGATGCTGTTCAAGCACAGATGTGTCCATGTGGTGGGAGAGTACTGAAGTCCCTCTGCACAACCCTGTCTCCTTCCTGTCCTCAGAGCCCTGTGCAAGGCTTCAGCATTGCTCAGAAAAGGAATGATCTGCAGCACAAAATTGCTCCTGCTTCCATCCCCCTGTGTCTGCCTCACTGCAGGGACACAGAGCCAGACTTATCTCAACCAGCTCAGCTCACACAAGCAGATTAACCATTGCACAGCACAGGGGACAGAGTTTCCCAGACCCTTGAGGATACCTGTTGCCTGGCCATTAGGGAAAGAAATCTCTGAATCCCTGTGCTGAAAGTGTGAGCATCACTTATTTCAATCACTTCTTTCTTCCCTCAGGTCATTTCTACCATGCTCATTTTTTCCCCATATGGCACACAGAAACATGGTAGGACTCTATCACCATCTGGGGACACCAAAAAAAGAGCTGTGCCACATGAAGGGCTTTTTCTGCTAGCACAAGTGACTCCAGCATCTCCCTTCAATTCCTTCTCTGGCCGCACTGCCCTGTCCTTCCTCCTGCTCCTTAACAGCCCCCTCGGCAGGCATTTCTGGATGACTTCTGTGCTCGGCACTGGACCAACACTTGTACCCCCTACTGCTGCTAGCAGACATAGGATGGCAGCACATGGATCTTGCTGGCAAGGTCCTAATAGCCATAGGGAGCAGGATTAGCAGCTCCTTAGTATCCCTCTATTTTCACATGCTTTGCCAGCTCTGTTATTCCTCTGCAGCCTTCCCACCCTCCAGCGACACCCAGACTTTCCATAACACAGATTCCTCTCATAGGGAGGCACTAGAGGGCAGGGAATAGATTTATGAGGTTAGTTCATATGACTGGTCAGGGCTGAGGCTGACCAGATTTTTTCCATATAATTAGTTCACATCCCTGCAGCACTTTGGACCCCACTGAGGTCAGGAACCCTGCATATAATGAGTGAATCTTCACTCAACCGGCAGAGTTTTGCAGGCATTCAAAACAATTTTGATTGTCCAGTCTTTTCTGATGGCTCAGGGACTGAGCTTTTCCCTTCCCAGGACAGAAGACAGCAAACACCAACATGCAGGTAATGTCAGGTCCGATGGTGGGGCAAGGAGCAAGGCATGAGGCTGCTGCTGCATGGAGACCATCTCCCATAGTCCCCATGAGCTTTGTTTTCTGCTATATCACTCTAGTCTCCTTCCTGACCCAGGAAGCTGTGTGCCAGTCATGGCTGCATTAACAGGGGTCAAGTAGCAGGGAAGATGCTTGGTGCTGTGAACAAGTGATATCCAGATTGACTGCAGGGCAGAAGACAACGCTGTATACTTAATCCTTGAGGCTTGGCAGCTTGGCACTGCCCTGTGACAGAAGTTTCTTTTCATTATGAGAGCCCACTGGTGAAGTCTTACACCAAAAAGGGTGAAAAGACTCATGACTGGCATCAGTAGTGGGAAAAAAGCATCTTTAAGTGGCATCTCTAGTGGAAAATCTGTCATCTCTAGTGGAAAAAATGCAGGCCAGTTTTTCTGGAGAAGAAGGCTCAGAGAGTGCTGCTGTGTCTAAATATATATATATGTGACCATGAAGGTCCCGCAGCGGTCGCATCGCTGTCCTGGCAGAGGTGATGGAGGAGCAGGAAGGAGCGGGTGCAATACAGACGTGGCAACATTAGAGGGAGCTTTGGGAAGGGGTCTGGGAAGAGTCGGAAACAATAACGAGATGTAAATTACATTTTGTGAGTTTGTTTAAATAAGGGATCCAGTTTAATCCCATCGACTGTTTGCTTAGTGTACAGCTGAAAATTAGCATCAACAATTTTATGCACACTAATAAATTTGAGCCATTACTCCCTCCATCTGCAGCTTCATTCATATAGTTTAAGAATCAAAGCGATTTCCCTGTAAATTTCTAAAGCTCGGTAATTTGCTCCAAAGAATGTAAATAGAAAGTGCCTGAAGGCCCAGAGGGACGGTCTTATAAGCCCTCCCTCCCCTTCCTCCTCTTCTCACTCATCTCAGGCAAAGGCGATGCAAGGTGCCCAGCCAGGGGAAAGAACATAGATACCAGGCTGCAGTCACTGCCTGCCCGTTGGTGTTATCATGCATCTGGACATGACACACATCAGCTAGGGAAAGGGAGCTCGGCATACTGGGACACTTGGCATGGGTACAGCAAGGAAATCAATCATCTTTTATTGTTCTTTGCTCCTCTGGTCAGGGTGGAACATTCCTCCTAAAGAGAAACTTGTTATCCTCCCCGTCAGCATCCCTGCCGAATTCCTGGCATCGGTGGCTATAAATAAACCCCTGTAGACGAGAACAGCATGTGGGCAGTGCTCCGAGGCAAGCAGGCAGCACGGGGTCCATCGTGTGTTCACAGCGGGCCCTGCCTTCGAACCCCTTGGAGAGGTTTCCAGCCTGTTAAGGAGGTTGTTTCACCATTCATAGCTTAAAAGCCAAGTCAAAAGAGGCAAAAGACTGCAAGGAAACCAGCTGGCTGGGTGTTCTCAGTCCAGAGTTTTGGATTTGGTCTGTCCAGCTGTGGCAGGCACAAAGTTGGGATAAAGATCTATATCTTAATGCGGTTTTGAGACCTTGATACGTGGTTGGAATTAAGATTAGGAAATTTCGCCTTTTTTTTTTGAGAACTGCATAATTCTCCCATCCCAAGTCAGGATAAAACCCACCAAAAGTCACAGCAGTCCCCAGCCCATCCCCAGAACTCTGCGGTCAGAAACCTGGATGAATATTTTTGAAACAGCAGGGTTTCAGTTTTCAATCAACTATTTTACAATTTGGAGGAAAAAGATCATTTTAAGTAGACAACAAGTACGTTTTCATTGTAGAGCATATAAACAGTTAAAAAATGTGAATACTCCTTTAGAAAATAGGAAATATGGCTAAACCAGCCCATTGAATAGTTTTAACTTTGGCAAATCAAAAGATAAAAATATAAAAGCACTATTGTGCTTAGGCAAGGTGTCTCTTTTACAGTCAAGGAATTGGTGGGTCTGTGGCAGAGCAAGGGCATGTTTAGAGGACACTAGGAGGTGGCAGGCTGAAGTGTAATGGATGCTGCACAAAGACGTAGCAAGAAACAGCTTTCTAGAGGAAACCCCACACTTATAAACGAAAAACATTTGGCTACATAAGAACTGAAGCTCTGGGATTTGGACTGGCATTGAGACTACTGTTTTTAAATGCTTATATAGCATCAAGCACAATAAAGAGCTGGCCAGAGCTCTGCAAAGTGCAGAAGTCTGCAAAATCCAAAGGGGAGAAGGAAGGCTGAGAGTTCCAGATGTGCAGCACTTAATTAGAAATGTCCATCTTGTTCCCTCTCTCCTTTCACTGATTTCAAAACTACCTGCAAAGGAAAGTCCTCAAGGAACATTCATTTCAGATCAGATTAATTAATTTCTCTTTAATGTCAAGGTTTACAACCATCACGCTTTTTAAATGTTTAAACAAAAAAGTTGTGTCTAAACCCCAAGCATAGTAATTTTTGAAAATACTGAAGTGAAGTCATTAAACATTGACCAAATATTTCCTCTGGATTTTCCTCCAAACTGAAATCCTGGTAAAATGAGGCAAATCTTTTCAACGATGGAGGAAGGGTCCATTCTGATCCAGTGTTGTCCAGCAGAAATATTTTTAGCCATTTTGTTCTAGGGCTGACTTTTTTAGGCCCTTCTGAGCTATGTCACAGGGGAAGATGGAAGCTGATGGTGTCTTTCATATGAACAAATCTGACCGGAGACACCCTGGCACACTGATGTCTCATAAGCACCAGCATCAGGTTGTTGCATTGCCATTGAAGTTGAGAGAAGCTGGATTGCTCCCAGAGGCTGTGGGCACCACCAGCCAGGTGAATATGAGTGAAAATAAGGTCCTGCGGGTAGGGAAGGGTGTAAATGGTTTTGGTAAGGTTCAAAATAGATAATAAACACTGTGGTCTCTACTGGGTAGAAAAAGAGGAGATGAGCAGAGATGAGAGGAAATCAGAAGTCCAAATGAGAAATGAGATGCAAATACTGTGAAAGGCCAGTGAGAGAAAAGCAGTATTGGTCAGAGCATGTGTCCATATGGAAGTGTCCATGTGAAAAAGAAAATATGATGAATGTCCCCATGGAATGATGGTAGAACAGACCTCATGACTTCTAAAACTGACAGGCTATTGGTGTCTGAAGGCAGGAATCCAGAAATGGATATAACAAACAGGAGAGAACCTTGACCAGTGCAGTATCTCTGCCCAAGACAGCCAATATCCAGGCCCAAGAGCACCCACAGGAAACTATGCTGTGACTGTGAGTCTGCAGAGTGTGGCCAAAGGCCTGGCAGGGAATGAGGTCTTTCCATATCATGGGTTATGAATCCAAAAGATGAGTGCTAGAGAAGAGAACCACCATCAGCCAGTAGATTTCTTTAAACACAGATTAAGCAGCTGTTTTGGGATCCACGTGTGATTTATCAGTTGACTTTACAGAGCTGGACCTAACCTCCATTCACAGTGTCTTTATTATTCATACCAAGCTTGGCTTTGGTTGGCTAGATCCTGGCCCTGCTGCAACTAAACTCAAGGTTACGCCTCTGAGGATGACAGCCCAAGTCAGTAGTGCAGTCAGTAGACTTTTGGGCAGGTTACACTAGCTCTAGGTCCAACCAGCTGGAATTGGGGCATCTTTGCAGATCACAAAGGATAAATCTTTACTGGAGAGTAGACCTTGGTGGCTGGATTAATGTACCACCTTCCTCACCCTGCCTTCACATGCAGCTCATGGCTAATCCTACAAACATATTTTCTCTCTCAGGAAATAAACTGCAGGTGCTGGGGAACAAAGTGATTGTTGGGGTGATTTGAACTCCTCCATCAAAGTCTAAGTTTGATGCATCCTCTTTTTATCCAGCACCTCATTTGCCCTTCCTGTGTACCAGTTAATAGAGTTGTTACCCTATTAGTTTAAAGGGCTGCTCGAATCCTATTAGAATATTAAATTATCTGATATTGTACTGCTGGTAGGACTCAGCACAGAGGGCTGTATGTTAGCATGACAGATAAGCTGTCATTCTCTTAAGTTAGCTACATTTAAAAGCCAGAATCTTTGTTAGATCAGAGGGGAGCAGCGGGGTGAAGCAACTGGAGAGGGAACATTCCTCCTTACCTGCTGACATTGTTGCACGCCATCAGGTGGCATGACCAGCTGCTCCAGTCTTCCTGCAGATGGGTTTGGGAATACATTCTCCTCTAGCCTCATCTTCAGATGGTGTTTTCCTTGCCTGCTGCTGCAGGGAGATAGAAGCCCCACCACTCTGCCCTTGTTCTAGCCCGGTATGTTGCCTGGGTCTCTGAAAAGCCAAGGTGAGGAGCAGGGAAGGTATGAGAGGTTGGCACCACAAAAAGCCTCTTCACAAAGCTAGAGAAAGGCTTCTCCTCACATCTATCAGGTGGACAGATGCTAACTTGTCCAGCTGTTCCCTTTTTCTCTACTAAGCTTGTCCAGGAGCAAGCAAGGCTTTAGGCTGTTCCTAGAGAAGATCCTGGAAGTGCCTGTCTTCCTTAGGGTGACTCCTGAACATACATCTCTGTTCTGGAGGGGACAGATGAGGCACAGCATCTACCCCTGCTCCTAGCAAGGCCATGGCAGCAAGTGAGGCACAGGGGCTGGGGTGGTATGAATCTGGCTCAGATGTGCTCCCACCTGGCTGCAGAAGCAAAGCAGCCGAACTGCCTCAGTGTGGGGTGTCCTTATCACTTCTGGAGAGAGAAGGCTGAATGAGCTTGGCTTGTTTAGCCCAGCATGACACCCACTGAGAGGGGATCTGATTGCTGTCCATAAATACATCAACAGGGCTAACAGCAGGGAAGAGCCACTGAAGCTAAAAGAGGACACTGGCACTGGAGCAAACAGGGCTAAAGCAGAAGGAAAGAAATGTTAGGCTGGAAATTAGTGGCAGATTTGTGACCATCAGAGCAAAGAGAGGCTGGAATAGGCATCCCACAGGGTCAGAGTGGGCCAAAATCAACGCTTGCGTGAGACAGAGGCTGCTCAGTCCATGAACATGCTGCTGTGCTGGATGTGTTCAAAGCAATGCTCCCCAGATCCAGCAATGTTTTCTATGCCAGTCAGGCATTGCTGCTGAAAGGCACCTTTCCTTGGGTTCTGTCTCTGCCATAGTGGAGGTGGTGGCACTGGGAACCCCCCTTTCTCAACCAGGTGGCCTAACCTCTCTGCTGGGATGTGCTCCAGCACCCAGGCCCCAAAAGGGCAGCTGGATGTTCACCTTTCCACGCCAGATCCAACCCATTCAAGACACAACTTAAGCTGTGCCCATTCTCTGTGCTAGCAGGAGCATGCTGAGGTATCATTTGGTACAGTCAAGCTTGAGTGGATTGAGCTACAGCAATGTTATCCCTGCCACCCACCCTGCCTTTGCTGAAAGGACCAGCCCTGCAGCAGTCAGCAGAAGGCACTAACACCACTACCCAGTGCTGAAGATGAACTTGTAGACTGATGATTGGCGTGGCAGCAGTGGAGGCCACATTCACTTCTGCCCTTTCTGCTCTAAGAGTAGCAATGTCCAGTGGAAGGCAGGGCAGACATTAATGGAGAGCAAGGGACAACCCACATATGCTGTAGGCCAAGGCTGGATGGCAGACGTGTTGTACCCCTGACCATCTGCCTGGCCTCAGACCCAAAGCTGGCCCTTTGCACTACAGCAGCTGGATGGCTGTAGATTTGCTCCCAAAGTGTCACAGCTTAAAACCCTGAATCAACACTGCTGCTTTCACTCTGTGCTGATGCAGTCGTGGCTAAAAGCTTGTGGCAAGTCAGGCTAGCTCTGGGCTAGATGTGTGATGTGTTCAGCTGTCCTGGATGCAGAGGGCACCAACATCTGGGAGAGCATGAGGGAATGGCTGCGAATGTATCACATATGCATCCCATTTGTATCGGGAGCTCTAGTACACCATGCTGACAGAGCCTGATGGGTTCAGGCTGCAGCCAGCCAGCTGGAGACCAGGCAGTGCACACTGACAGGTTTCAGCCATCAGCTGGGCACAAGGAGCCTGGATCTGGTCCAGTTTCTGTCCAGCCCTGGAGCTGGGCTAACCAACAGCTCTGCTGGAGGCCCTGAGATGTGAGCTGCTCCGGTGATGTCTGGGTCTCATGGGGGTTTGCAGTGGTCAGTGCAAGCTCAGCAGGTTTGCTCCGGGTTACTTGCTTTGCCCCAGGCTAAGTATGAGCTGTGTGACTGGCCACATAGCTCACTCAGTCCCATCTATTGGCTTGGGCCAGTTGTCCCTTTTCTCCTCTATGCCTGATGCAGCTCATGTTTTATGAGGAATTGAATTTAGTTACGTGGTTCATTGACTCTGTGCCCTGGAATTCCCTCGCCCCAAGCACCTCCTCCCTCCAGCACGTGCTGGGAATCTGCTCTGAAGCAAATCCTCTCTGATATCTGCTAATCCTTTCTGTCTCACTCCACCCCACTGTGCCCTGAGCTGATACTGCTCTCCCCTCAGGGGAACAGACCTTTCCCCAGCGACCTGCACAACAAGAGCTGCTGCAGCCTTCTGCAGTCAAATACAGGCTCAGCAATGTGCTGTCCTCTCCTAACCTGCCACCGGTACTGATTTTGGCTGATGGCAACTGGAACTGTAATCGGCATCCATAACACTGCTCTCCAGAAAACCAAGTTCCCAGGCAGCTGCAAATGCTGAAAGCTGAGAGTGGCATTTCCCCTGAGCCTGATGCCTGCTATGAGGTTTAGATCCTTGTGCAAGCATCTCCTGAAGTGAAAGCCACCCCCACACCTGCAGCAGCATCATCATCATTTTCTCGGCCACCTTGCCTGATGACAAATTGCTGTTTCATGCAGGCTCTCAACTAAGAGACCGGTGCCTGGCGGTGGTGCTTTCCCCAGCAAACACGGTGACGGTGGCTCTGGGGCACGCAGGGGAGGGACGCAGCCCTGGACCCTTTCCTGGCCCGGTTTCCTGACAATGGTGTTGTGTAAATATTGAAATATGGCTTTTTCTTACCTCCAGTTATGAGAGGTGGATATCCTGCTTCGATCTGTCTCTCTCATACACATTCATAACATTCAAATTTATAATGTAATCTTACTTGCCGTTCCATATTTATGAGAAGTTTTGATGGGTGTTTCTTTATGTGATAATATCAAGCAGAATGCTAACCCATTGCCTCAAACCACTGTAAAGTCGTTTTCTTACATAATTGACACCAGCATATTCTTTCATTATACAAGATTTAGCATGCATCTGCTCCACCATTGCATGGCAATAGATGACTTTTTCCAGAGTCTCCTATTATCAATTCAAATTAGCCCCATTTCCCGAAGCTACTGTATGGATTTTACAGTTGACAGTAAGGGAAAAACACAGGAGCATAATGACTCTATTAAATTATTCAGGCCTAGTTAAACCCAGTTCGGTCTGAACTGGAGAGCAAGGAAACAGAGAAGAGGGGGGAGAAAGGGAAAAAAAAAAGCCCTAAACTCCACACAACTCATTGGTTATAAAATGCAGCCATCTTTACAATGAGTTATAGAGTGCGTCACCTGCAAGAGGCCTGGAAGTCCTTAATCAAAGAGAAAAGTCTGTCATATTACAGCACATTCATTTTAGTTAGGGTAATTGGGTTCAGCAAGAGGCTAAGAGGAAAAGTTTGGTAGAAAAGACAAACATTTATCACCTTTTATCTTCCCCAAATTTTGGTCTTGCTTGGTTTTCTTTCCAAACTGTCTCATGGGGCTTCCTGCCCCCCACTAATCCTATGTTTCTCCTTCAGTACGGATGGGCAGCTGGACAGGGTGCCATTGGGTTTTGCCAGCTGATGCTATCCTAACAAAACACATTGTGCTTTGTTCCCTTGGCAGACAGACGGGTAGGTAAGGATGCACCTGTGAGAGAGAGATACTGTGTGGGGATGGACAGGTAAAGGGGTGACACTTGGTTGCTTACAGATGAATGACTAGAGAGAGAGAAATAGGACTGTTTTGTCAGGAACACGTCTAAAAATGGTGGACAGATGTATCGGACTACCTGAGACACAGAAAAACAAGAGCCAGAATCTACCCAAAATACAGGTAGATGCTGAGTTCCTGAATAGTTTTTTAGGATCTCACACTGAAATTAGTATGAGGGATGTGATCAGCTGTAAATGTTAGATGAACAAGCCCTTTATTATGCAGTGTGGCCAGTCAGTCACATTCCCTTCTCTTGGCAGCTCCTCACCTGGTCCCCTTGGCCCAGGCTGGGCTTTGTGCTGTGCAAACTTTAATTTCAGTGCAAACAAATGGAAAGCATTGGCTGCAGCTATAGTGGTGCTTCTGCAACCTTGCCTGGACTATTGACAAGTGCCAGTGCTCATCCATGTCCTGTAGAGTCACGCACAGTGAGATGGTAACAACTTGTATCTTGCCCAGCTATGCCCTTTAGAAAACAGCACCAAACCTACAGCATTCTATTCTCAACCAGACCCCACTGTAGCATCGAACCTTTCACCTCTGTGAGCAACTCCTTGCACTAACCCATGGTTGTGAAAAAATAGGTGAGTAGAGGAGCAAATTCCCCCTGCTGTACTGCTATTGAGGCTGCTGGAGGAGTGATTTGGAGATTGTTGTTTTTCTCTTTTTTTGGGGGGGAGGATGGAGGCAGAAAAGCAGCCGGGAAGAACACAAAGGTCAGAAGGCACTTTCCAGGAGGAATTCTGCTTGCAGGTACTTGCCCAGGTTGAAAGCTGTGAGTCCAGCACAGCAAAGACTTGTTGCCTGACAGGTTAATATAATGCAGCATGTTCTCTCAGTGACGGTGACTTTATCTCATACATTGGCTGCTGGGTCTTGTACAGAGTAAACATTGTCCTTCAAACCTGAGGGCCCTTGATTGAGTCTCACGCAGGAGCTGCACAGGGAAGTGATACTTCCTGTCCCACAGAGAAATCCTCTTTTCCCGTTCCTTTTGCAAGCAAGTTTTTTGGCAGCTCTGGAGCAGTAGCCAGCTCTGGAAAAGCCAGCAGAGAGTTTCTGTGAAACATAGCATGCTAGCACCAACCACCATGGGACATTCTTGGTCCAGCAGCTGTGCTCTGTCAGCCCCACCAGCACTTTGGTGACAGCTGAGCCCCAGCGTACGGATTCCAGGCTTGCAATGGCTTGAAATGTCTGGTGTGTGTAGGAGCAAGATGGGAGCTGGCGTCACCTTGGGAATCCCAGCCAACGCAAATTGCTTTCCATTAGCAGAAATGAGCCTCTGGGATAAGGAGCAAAATGCTGACAGAGAGCAACATTAGCTCTTCTCCCCATAGTGGGCTCCAAGGAGTTTGTAGACTTGCAGCATTTGGGGCTTCCTCTCTAGTGAAGTCTTTCTCCCCTCTCTCTGTGTTCAAGTTGTACTCAGGCTTTCTTTACTGCCTTCTTCATCTGTTGCTACCTGCACCAGCAGCTGTTTCTTCCTGTCTCTCCAGCAGCATGTCCCTGGGGTCTCACTGGCTGATGGGGATTTCTTTCTCTTTTGCTACATAGCAGCAGCTGATAAAGCCAAGACAGAGCATATCCTGGGGCATTGTGCCCAGTACATTGCTGGTTGAACAGGAGAGGATAATTTAACAAAGCAGGGAAGTGAGTGGCTCAAATCACAGCGCTGTTGAGGAGCAGCTGAAGTCAGACAGAGGACCCATGCCCCAAGTTCCTACTGCCTCCCAGTAGGTCTCTCAGTAGATTTCAGATGCTCAGCAGATCCTAAAATGCTTTAGAGCCAGTGTTGGTGGTGCTGCCCAGTTTAACAAAGCCATGCAGATAAGAGGACCCCTGATAGCAGAGTTGGGGATTAGCAGAGTAACCTCCCCAGCTACACAAGTGCTTTAGCTATTGGATGTCTCTCTTGCAGCAATGGTTGGACTACGCATCCCACACTGCGAGCAGCATGGTGCTCAGTCCTGCTGGCTGAGCGCATGAGTCCACAGGTTCTGCTCACCAGCTGCTCTTTAGCCTATGCTTCCCTATCAGTGTTGTGGGCACCACCATGGCCCGACCACCCCCAGTCTGGCAGCAGGGTGTGCAGGAGCCCAGCTTCAATTTCCTCAGCCCAGACCATGGCTGATCTCTTCAGAAAGGGCAAAGTCTCTGCATAGTTCAGCAGCAGCTGTTTTGCCTGATTTATTGGCTGCTGCAAAGGCCTGTGCAAATGTAGCAAAGTGGTCTATTATCGCAAGATATATCCAGTGCCCCCTGCCTTGCAGATGACTGATGTCCTGATCCTGTGGCTTATTTAGCACCTGTTCAGTTCTAAGCACGTGGGCCCGACCCTTTGAAGTCCTTTGGAGCAGTGGCAAAGCTCATGTGATCATGGTTTGAGTGTGTGCTTCAATGTTTGCATGGACTGGAAGGCTCGGCTTTGAAAACAGCAAGGGTCAGGGCAGAAACTGATCTCTGCAAGGGCTTTACCCACTTGCAGGGTGCAGAGAGTTGAGTAGGATTAGGGTACACTCATATAGGGGCTCATCTCTTCATGCCAGTGTGGAATAGGGTTATAGCTGCTCTCAGAGACGGCAAATACACAGAGAAATAGGGTATGAAAACCCATAGAAGGGGTGCTAGCAAAGCATACAGAAGATACAACAAGCAGGTAAAACCCAAAACATCTTGCACAGGGTCCTTTCAACAGATTTTGTTCCTAATGAGTGGAAGTGAAGCAAACCCAAGAGTGCCCATTTATTATTCTCACCTCCCTTCTAGGTGGGGAGTTTTCTGGATGTAGGGTTGGTGTGAGAATGGGTGATTTGGTACCCAAATAGCATAGAAAAGCATGCTTTGAGCCTTTCTTTTTTACAAAACATACAGAGCTTTCTGGCCTGGCTGTGCCTGGCATTGCTGGCTGCCTGCCACCTAATTCCAAGGAAGGTTTTTTGTGGATATTGGGAAACCACTTCATCCTTTCCCCATACCCTCTAACGAGACTATTGCTTTAAAACCCCAAAATATCTCACCATGGTAAATTATCCAGGAGATAGAGATGGAACAGAAACAACATGAAACAATTTGTTTCACCAGTCCTGCATTCTTCATTTCAAAGGGGTATTTTCCATTTTAAAAATTGGCCAGAATTTTAAGAAGGGCAGAAAATGCTGCAGGAGGGACAAGTTGTCGTAAAACCAGACTTGGAGCTGCTGTGAGCCCTGGAGTCAGCGATAAAGAAAGTGTGTTCTCGGCAGGGAAATGAGAACAGCGTGACCCTGTCACCCAGCTGCAAAGTGGACTACCATTTTGCAGCAGTGATGGCTGGTGTTATGACAGCTTTTAATTAAGCTCCCTGTTAATGATCTGGGAAGAGGCTGTTTCATTCCTGAATCCTGTAGGTGGTAGTAAAGGCAGGAACAGATAACAAAATGACACCAAAATATTTAGCACCCAGTTTTGTTCCCAATCGGAGCTGGACAGAGCCCATGGGAAAGCTGACCTAGGGTATGAAATAGCTGATGAAGGTCATCTTGGGAAAACACAGCTGATCTGCAAAGAGGAAAGTAACAGATGGGCCCCACCAGCTTCATTCCAGCTCCCAACCCAAAATACCCAGCACAGCTTGGCTTGTCATGGGGGGGAGGAATCCTGATCTGTTTTCACCTGCTTCACTTTCCATGTGAGTTGTCATCTCGTGAGCTTAAAGGAAATCAGGCTGCCTTTTTCCAAAGGGAATAAACAATGAAATTTAATGAGTTTTGGTTTTTTCACTGCACATTGATTCAGATGGTGTTGGAGTGGGGGAACATCATGCTTCAGCACAGCCATGAGTAGCCAGTAGAAAGGAGATTGCCATGGGAAAGATGCCAATATGATTTGGGACTAAACATAGATGTGCAGAGGGAAGGATCAGTCTGGGAACACCCTGAGCAACTCTGCCTACAGTCCAAGTAGAGTTACAAGGGTCATTTCCAGGCCTATGACCTGAAAGCCACTGGCGTGATTGGAAGACATTCAGGAAAAGCTATGAAAACAAGTAGAGGTGCAAAGGAAAAGATTTACAAGGAAAGATTAAAGGAGTTAACATCAAGAGCTTAGCCTAATGATGACTCACTGAGGACACGATGATAGCTTGCAAATATCTGAGGGGTATTAGCACTAGGAGCCAGTCCTGAGGGGATGAAAGGGTATAATTTAGAGGGACAGGCAGCAGGGAAGGGAGGCAAAATAGAGGAGCTTCAAGGAAGCTTCCAGAGAACCAGGAGCATTAGGAAATGGGATGCATTCATTCGGGGATGCAGCCTGGGACCCAATAAGAGCCCCAGAAAGGAGCTGGGATGTGTGCTGGGGGGCACACATGATGTAAGGGGCAAGACTAGGCCAAGCTCACGGGCTTTTCACATTGCTGGCCCATGCGATCGCTAGTGTGACAGGCTGGTGCACTGCTGGGGAGCAATAGAACCCTGGGCACAGAGGTGAGCATTTGTGGGAGTGCTGGGAGCCTGCACCAGCTGGGCATGGCTGGATAAATCCATGCCTTAGCCACACTCATATGTCAGTTGGGGTGCACAGTCCAGGCCTTTGATGTCCAACTGTACCCAATTTGCTCTCCATGTCCCCTGCATGTCTCACAGAGCTCCTCAGTGCCAGCTCCACCATCACTGCTAAGGCTCAGGCACCCTTTGCACTCACCACACCACTGGGTTCTTCCTGTACACCACCTTTCCTTCCAGCCCCTGCTAGGGCAGATACGCACATCCACCATGCAATGGCAGGCCTGACCTTTCCCACCTCTGCTATTCCAGTCATCTGTCTTTCCAAGACGAGGATTCCCAACCATTCTTAGTAGCACACAGAAGGATCTTTCCATTTTTTGTGATACTGAATATCCACTGGCAGCAGGCTCTGGGGAGAGCGAGCACCCTCTGGCTGCCTCCCCGCATGTTCCCGTGCATCCCAGCAGTGCCAGACACAAGGTCACCTCTGGTGATGGGGTGCCACGTGGCACAGAGATGTGCCAGCCCTGTCAGCTGAGGCAAACACTGCTGCTGCTCCCAGGGAGCAGTGCCAGGCACAGAGAGGGGATGGGAGAATAGCAGGGGGGGTTGATTGCAGGGCCTGACCTCACATTTGTACCTCCCAGAAGCTCTGCCAAGGTTGCCCACCATATGATTTCCTAAGGAGGGAGGCCAGTTCTCCCCTCTCCATCCCTCCCAGGCAGAGAGGGAGATGGAAGCGCCTCAATTACAGCTTGTTCCCATCCATGTACAGCTGGGCTGTCAGGTCCTCCTTGCAAAAGGCCCCTCAACATCTTTCGAAATAGAGGGACCCTTCCACCCCTGTAACAGGGCAATTACAGTCTTGGAGGTGGGGATGGGGTAGGCACAGCACAGGGGAGCAGAGCTGCAAGCGGCATTACACAGCGGTGGCAGGGGGAGTGTGGTGAATCACTCTGTGTCTCGGCTGCCGGACAACCAAAGAATTCCTCCAACTGGCTGGATTTATCGAAAAGTGATGTGCATCTGGGCTGGGGGCGGGGAGAAGGGGCTGGCAAGGGACTCTCCTTGTGGTAACAGCTGGGACCAGGCCTAAACATGATTAATTAACACTGTAAAAAAAGAAAGAGCAAGACAGAGGGAGAGGGGAAACGAAAACCCAAGTCACAGACACAATTAAGATTTATGGGCCCAGAAGGATGAGGAGACTGGGGATGGAGGAGAAGATGGAGGGAAGGAGAAAGAGTGCCAAGGAGGCAGATTACAATTTAATACTTCTTCATGCTTAAACATTACATGAAGCAGGTGAGTGTTGGTCCCTGGGGCGGGGACTGCTGGAGAATGGCTGGGCAGGAGTGGGGAGGCAGTGGAGGGGTGCAGGCTTGATGTACTTTTCGGGGGGGGAATATTTCCTGAGAAAGATGCCACAGGAGGAATGTGCAGCATGATTTAAAGCCTGCAGGGCAGCCTGCCCGCCTGCACCATGCCAGCCCCTGTTTGACTTGTGAGGCCTCGAGACCCGTGAAACCCTGAGCAGTGTGGGGTGAAGGGGGTGTCTGTTCTATTGCCCTGACTCTGCCTATCCCAAAGATGGCTCCTGGAAAGGAAGGGCTCAGAAAGGCATGGAGGCAAGATCACAATTGGTTTTGAGCAGAACCAAAGCACCGTGGCGAGACACCCACCACCACCCAAAGCCTTTCGCTAGAGGAAGCCAAGTTTGAAAGCGAGAGGCAACAGGAGCCGGGGCAGGTGACCCACTTTGGATGAAATAGGAACCGGCTGGGACCTTCTCCCAAACCCGCCGACCAGCCCAGCTTTGCTCTACCCCCCTCAACTCACTTGTAATTTATGGAACAGAGGGTACATGATCCCAAACAGCCCTTTCACATCTCTGTCTAAGAGCTGTCTTGTACCAGCCAGAGCTGTGACATGGCATTGACATTTTCCTTCTGCCTTTCTGAGTTAGCGTGCAACTGCCAATGGCTTCACTTTTCCTCCTTTTTTTTTAACTACGGATGAGTGGCTTGATGCAACAGTCCTCCCTCCCTCCCTCCCAAAATCAGCTTTCAGAGCTTGATTTTGTTACATGTGCTGGGCTCCAAAAATCAGAACAAACCCCTGGGTGTCATTTTTGCGTTTGCTTATTTTGCAGAATTATAAATAAATAACGAGGAGGTTTCTACTGAAGTGAAAAGTTCCACAAAGGGCTTGGTTTGCTTTAAGAAATGTTTTGTCCAAAACGCCACCCAACTCCATCAGCATTTGCTGCAGACACGCAGAGCTCATGAGCAGAGTTATCCTTTGCCCTTCTCTGCTAAGTCATTGGCGTCACCAGCTCTGTCGTCTCTCATCTCATGAAGAAAATAAGGCTATGACTCCACTGACTCCATCCAAATAACACCTTGTTGCTTGCTCCAAAACCACTTGTGGCATGCAAAACACCGCCCTTCCAAGATTCCTGCATGCCCTCTGACCAGCTTGGCTCCTGCAGCAGGCAGCAGATGTGAGACATGGAGAACCAAGGGGCTAAAATCTAGTAAAGTGGGAGATTGCTGCTGCCTTGTGCCTGTGATCTGCGTCCCTGGGTAACTCCAGCCATGCTGCAAACTAGCCAAGAAGAATTATCTTCACAGCCCAGAGCTGTACAGACTTTATTGATGGTGTGAAAATCACACAGTGTTTGGGGGAGATAGGGATGAGCAACCTCTGCTTCCCAAGTGTCCATGCCTGATTGAGGGTGTAAGATCAGTGCAAAGGTTTTGGCAGCTGATCAGACTACACAGTGTCACAGATGGGACAGGGGAACATGCAGACTGTCCTGTAGAGTATACTGTATCCTGAGAGGGACAATGCACTTGTGGGAAGGCTGTCAATCCTTGCTACCTCGCTACAGCATTTCATGCCATATAGAAAGAGACCAGCAAGCATGGCACAAAGAGAATGGCATCAAATTGTTGTCAGAAAATGGGAAAACTGTGGAATAAGGAAAATTTGGGGTGTTTGGTTTCATTGCAGCAGATGGGAAAGTAAATTAATATGAGGAATTTGGGAATTTACAGCGGAACCTTGACTGGACCCATCATCCATCTGAGCTGCCCTTCCTCCATCCCTCCATCCACGGATCTTCCATGAACCACCCATTCATCTGCTTATCTTCCTCTTCCTGCCTGCAGTAACTGTTGGCACAAGGCATTGTACAGAGGAAGCCAGCTGCAGAGCGTGGTGTCAATTCGTGTCGGTACTAATTCCCCAGGAATGATGCTTTGTGGTCTTACAGGCTTTCTAGCTGTCCTGTCCATGTTAACCATTTGGATGTAGCAGAACACCCACCTCAGCATTTCCATGGAGTGGGACCTGTCTGAAGAGGAGCATTGCACCCAATCTGCTCTCCACTAAATCAGGACTCAGGAGGCTAGTGGTGAGACCGGGAAGACCTGGAGCAGACAGAGCACAGACAGAACCTGAGAGGCAGGAGCTGGATGCAGGCTGACAGGAGATACCCAGCGTGGAAAGGTGAGGACAGGAGAAATAAGGGTGTTTGCAGGGAAATGGGCAAAAGGGAGAAGAGCTCAGAGTTGGCAGCTGCAGTGCTGAGAGCAGATGGGCTCATGCTGTACATGGGTGTGATGAAGGGGTCCCCAAAGAAAGAAGGAGCTGGGAGAGGTAGTAAGAGAGGCAGAAGACTTGGCCTCTGCGCCCCTTGGAGGTGAGTAGAGCTGCTGGCTCCTCAGCCTGGCAGGCTGTTCTGTCCCATGCTGCCTCTCAGCCCTGTCAGCGTTTTCCCAGCTGTCTCCCCTCTCCAGGGAAAACCCTGGGGTTTCACAAGGAAAACAGCAAGAGAACACTCTCCAAAGTGGTGTTTCCAGAGTAATTCCCCAACACACCCTTGGACCTACTCTGGGCGACATGCTGAAGGTGAGCCACATGTTGCTCCCACCAGGAATGAGGCAGACTGGTGGTTATCCTGACCCTGCAGCACTGGGAGGCTGCCTCAAAGCTATGTCTGGTTTGCAAGGGCTGTGGAGAAGCTGAGTAGGGTCTAGTGGCAGGGACCATGTCCTATGCGGTGAGAGAAAGTTTTTATTGCATTACCCCAGTGTGTCCCTGTGTTTTTATACTTCGCAGCACCCTGCGAGAAATTGGAAGTTGTTATTTATTTAAGGCAAATCTGAAACATCTCTGCCACTTTGCTGGGATCTATCCTCAGATGCCTCTTGATGCCTCGTAAACCTGACCCACAATGTTTCACATTGATGAGCCTGGAAAGGGACTCACGTGTCCTGCTTTGAGCTCATGATTTGCTCTGTTTGGGCAAGTCATCAATGGACTTTTTCTAGTGCTTTTGCTTGAGGCACCTTTTCTTTCATCTCCCTTTTTTCCTTACAACAGAGGTCACATTGGAGCCAGCCTAGCTGCTCCTGGGTGATAAGCTACATATGCCAAGGGAGTCCTCTGGATCCTAAAGCCTCCAGGATCCAGACAACACATGCTGAGAGGACCTAGAGGATGGTTTACATGCTGGAGCCTGCAAAGTTTTCATCCGCTTTGGAAACATATAGGCTGGTGTGTTCTTGTCTGGCATCAGCACCATCATGTTATAGTGAGGTAGGGAGTCAAGATCTTTGTGTCACCCCCATGTGCTCTGCTGTTCAGTTGCCCTGGAAGCCCCTTGAATTTTGTGTTGCAAGGCTGGGAGAAGACAAAACAGCTCCCTCTGCTATTTTATATGCAGTTTTCTCCCTTCACATTCGTTCCTTTCCTGTCCTCTCCTGCTCTCCTACAAAGGAATGTTTTCCTCCAGCCTCCCCATCAGAGGCTCAGCCAGACACATCCAGGCAGAAAAAGCTGCAGTTTCAGGATGCTTGTAGGGAAAAGAAATGGCTTAATGCTTAAATACCCTCCCTGCCATGTTGACACCTTCCTCCCCCCAACGTGGTGCATGTTGAGCGAGCAGCAGGGTACCCCAGGGAGCTCTGCTCCAGCTGCACGCTCATCAGCCATACGGGGAGCGCGCAGCGGTGCTTCAATACTAACACTCGCCACGTTTAATCACACATCTGTGGGTTCAAACAGATTTAGCCAGCACAGGAAGGGACACACCAGGTAGCAGCAGGTGACAGAAGTTGCTGATTCTGGTTAAACTGTGAAAAACGGATAAGTTAGGGAGAGGAGAAAGGCAGTGCCATAGGAGGAGGGGAGCCATAGGCATCTTTGTCTGTGGTAACAAAACATCTGTGTGTGTATGTGCGTACCCCTATGTGCACATGGGAATATCCACAGCTTTAGACTTCTTTGATCACTGTAAGATATGCAGCCTGGGTATTCCATGCTCCCACTACCTGGTTCACACATGAGCTGGCAGCACCTAGGCATGTGGGTGACAGAGTACATGAAGCAAACACTGAGTAAGTTTGGGTTGAGATGTTTGTGTAGCAGTTGGTGCAGGCTGCAATGATCTCGTGTGGGTGTGTTGGGACAACAGTGTGTTCCTGTGTGAGGCAGAGCTCTGTGCGGGTGTTTGGCAGGAGGAAACCTTGAATTTTGTGTAGGTGTATGCTGAGGTCTGTGGCTGCAAGATGTTCTTTTCTTTGCTTGCATGCACCAGCAACAGAGATGTGCAAGGATGCTGTGTCTAAAGCACCAGGGTAAGTCAGGGCTGGAAAATGAGGTTTTTGGAGCTTGGACTCCTTCCTCTTGAATGCACATGTGCCTTCTTGTTCACCCCATTGACAGGCGCATATGTGCAGGAGGGAGAGTGTGTATGTCCTGCGTCCATACATGCACTCAGCCAAATGCCTGCACACAGGCTCCTGAGGAAGGAGGTGCGTGGTGTGTGGTCTCCAGCTGTTGGCGATGGCAGAGCCTGCGTGGCACAAAGGCAGCTCAGCACAGCCCTTCTGCCCTTGTGCCTCTGGCACAGCCTCCCTTGAGGCTGGGGAGAGCGAGAGGGGTTAGCTCTGAGCCAGCCCCAGGCATAGCTGGCTCTGATGGCCAGCAGGACTGTCATGCCCAGGGATGGGGAGCTTGGGCATGAGGGTCTGAAGCTGCAGTTTATAAGCAGCTCATGACAGCTATCAGATGGGCAGTCACAGGGTCCCCCAGGTTGCATTTTCCCGTGTGGATGCTGCCCACCTCTCTGTGCCCATGGCCTGACCTTCACTATGCATCTGCTGTCCTTGTCCCCAGCTCCACGGTGTCCTGCTGCTACCTCTTCTCCCACCTTCAAGCCCAGCTGGCAGCTTCCATGCTTTCCCATTTCTGTGTATCCAAGCAGCCCCTTGCTGCCTCCTGCCCATCCCAGCTTGTTGTCCTTCAGTCCCAGCCTACCCAAGTGCCTGATCAAAGGGGCATCCTGGCTGGCAGCCGTGCTGTGCTGGCTGGTGAAGAGGACAGGTGGGGTCGGAGGCAGTCTCTGTTCTGCAGCATGGCACAGTTTGGAGCCGCATTTGACTCCCTCAGCGGGAAGGAGGCGGGCAAGGTAACGGCTGCTCTTTTGGGAACATGAGCATCCATCTGGTGCGCTGAGGGCACAGGGGGTTTGGCACCCAGGAGCTGGCTCTGCCACCACGCGTCCTTGGAAGGGCCATGCTTGAGCTCTGCCTGGAAAGGGAAGCTTGTCCTTCCCTCTGACCTTGGGGCTGAGCCATCCCTGTGGATCACACCGCATCCCTCTCTGCTCTGCAGCATCTCTCCACACATAGTCCAGCCTTTGCCTGTCTCTTCCCAGGCTGTGTCTTTCCCGTGACTGGGAGAATAGATCTGGGGGATGCTGCTCTGGACCCTACACCTTGTGTCATTACTTGCATCAGTGCAAAACATGCGTGTGACAGCATAACCTCAGGACAGCATTTCATATACCCGAGGTGTGTTTGCAAATAACTGCACATCACAAGAGAGGGTGAGGAGTCTGGAGACGCACAGGAAGTGCACAGCACTCCAGGGCATCATAATGGGGTGAAAGGGAAATGCAACAGCAAAATGGGAGGCATGTGGCAGAGGTGACTAAGGAGAAGGTACTTCAGTGGGAGTGAAGAACATTTAGTGGCTTACTATAAACCCTACTGAAACCCAGCAAAGAAAGAAGAGGATTTAGACTGTTCCTCTGCTTTTCCCACATCTCCAGTATCTGCCTCACTTTCCCTCTGCAATACTGGGTATTTTTATTTCCCTTTTCTGTGGTTTGACTGCTGGCCCTCTGTTTTCCTGAAGCTTGGATTATTGTTACTCTCGAAAACGGACCCCCAGAAATAGAAGGTAAATGCATCCCCTGGACACCATCACATCTCTGCAGATGCAGGAGCCTGCTGGAAGGTGCGTCCTTGGGAGGCAGCAGCAGGGAGGCCTGGATGCCAGTATAACCTCAGCGTTACTGCTGACAGATGCACAGTTAATGGTCTGCCTTTTTTATGTGTGTCACTTTGTGATCTAAAAACCCAAACTGATGAGTGGAGGTCCCCTTTTGCTGCAGCATCAGGGCACTTGCTCGAGCCCCAGGCAGAGCAGCAACTTTTCGCCTTTGGATCATCTCTGTGTGAGTGCCTGGGGGAGCAGGTGGCCATGACACGTCCTTGTCCTGTGGGAGGATGTTTCCTAAGTGCTTCTATGTGAGGAATAGCAGCTCCTGGAGTGTGCTCTTAGGTTCTTGTGCCTGTAGGCAATTCCGGATCCCAGGATAGGACCTGCAGCAGTCAGACATGAGTGCAGGGCTGGCAGAGAAGGATTGTTCTTGAAGGTTTAATAGCTCCTGGAGCATCATCCTTTTCTGTGAATGGCTTTATGCCATAGGATTTACCTACATCCCCACTGCCTGCTACTGCACAGAAATACAGCACCATCCCCGGTGCAGCAGAAGAGGCTGGAGTCTGGAGCAGGAAGGTCCAAGGCAGTTCTTCCCCCCAAGAAGTCTTTGGGGGCTGAAGGGGAAAGCTGAATGCCAGACGGGACATGCAGGGTCCACAGGCTGTCACACCGGCTCTCCATCTCTCAGAAAACACCAGCAGGCACCATTAACTCATGTCCCCCAGCCCTGTGCATCCTGGCGCAGCCTGCAAACAGCACCACGACATTCACACTGCTCCCTTCCTCTTGCTGCTCTGCCCTGTACCCCCAAAACAGGAGCTGTGGCTTAGTTTCCCCCGGGCATCACCAACAATCAGGGCTGTGAGACCCCCTCACACACAAACACACCTAGGTGCTCTCACCCAGTGCCCCCCACCCCGCTCACAACAGGGCAGCAGCTCAGGCTGTGGCCGGAGCCTGGTACACACCACCCCTGCCGGCAGCCCTGTGCTCCAGGAGCCCCCACGCTGGCTCAGCCACCCTGACTGCTCTTAGTTTCTCCCTACTGAAGAATTATGTAGCATGAAGAAGCAGGCTCCACCATCTTGAACTGGCAGTGAACTTTGCTTTCTACATATAAATACAGATAGCAATCACACCCCAATCAGCACACAAGCTTCAGGGCATCATCACGGCAACTCTAACTTTCCCATTACGATAATGTGATTTTCACTCAGTCTATAATATCACCAGCCATGAATAAAACAACTGGCTTTTTCTCTCTTTCTCTCTCCTTTCCCTCTCTCCCCGCTCCCTCCCTCCCTCTTTCTCTCTCCCCCTCTCTCGGATCACAGTCTTTGCATACTAATGATGGCTGAATATGGCTTCCAGGGTGCGATCTCTGATGAAAGGGGGAGGTCCGGCTCTTGGTGGATCCCCAGTGCTATCCAGTCCTCACACACATACCCCCATCTCTCTTTTACCCTCCTGGATGTCTTGGAACTCGACTGGACAGACAGACTTGGCTGGACAGACATGACAGGACAGGCAGGACACGCTGCACCTTGTGTGGCCAGGTTAAGGTGGGTCTTGGTCCCCAAAGCCCCCCAGCACCTGCCAGGCTCCCTGGAGCATCCCCATTTCTGCTTGGAGGCTCTGATGTATGGGAAATGTGTCAAGCTGGGATTGATCCTGCCTAAGGGCACCCTTGGCAGTTCACCCCTGCTGCTCAGCCAAGCTGTTTCTCTAACCCTGCTCAGGTCTGGTGTCCCTGGGGATGGAGGCAAGAACAGGGAAGCAATCTGGCTGAAAACAACCCTACCACAAAAAAAAGAGTTAAGTCCCATGGGAATCAGGTCATTAATGCAACCCACTACACGGAGAAGGGCTGTCCCAGGGAATTGCGTGGATTTTCCCTCTGAAAAGCAACTTGCTGGATCAGACCTGTCCTCTTCTGGGTCCCAGCGCTGTCAACATCATTAAGGGTTACTGCAGAGCAGAAACCCCTTTCTAGCCTTTCAGGAATTACCCTGACCAGGGGGTTTCCTGCTCATTTTGGTACCTCCAGAGCTGCAGCCTGACGAGCTTAAACCAGTCAGAAAAGGTTTCTGACTGATTTTGGTGATTTCCAGCAGACTGAGCATCACTTGGCATGCTCTGATGCAACTGGGGCACCGCTGTACCCAGTACTGCAAGCCCTGCTCTGCATCCAACCTCAGCAAAGGTCCCGTGCTTGCTCTGCATGCCTCTGGCTTAGCTGGCACCCAGCTGGCATGGGGATAGCATGGAGGGGAGCCCTCTCATATGCAGGAACCTAAACGAAATGTATTGGTTTGTTTCTAATTCCCATTCTCCCTCCAGAAACTGCCATGCAATGGCACAGAAAACCAGAAGCTGGTTTGCTCTTTTCAGGCCATGCTGATCCAATGCGCAAAGCTCAACTCACTCATATCCTCCCCCTGCTTGTTCTCTGCCACTAAAATTTTCAGTAGGTCTCTTGTTTGGGACAGTGGTGGTTTAAAGCACTGTAAGGCTCTTAAACCACAGCCTCCACACCAGAGCCGAGCACTGCTCCTTTAACTCCTCTCCACCCAGTGCTTTGGTTAGCGTTGTTATCTGGGGGTGAGTAATTAATTCTCTTGAACAACAGCAGCTGGCCCTGGGAGCTGTGCTGGGGAGAGCAACAGAGCACAGGATTGAGTTGTAAGATGTAAAGACACCTGTTTGTGCTTCTTGTGCTCTCCCTAAAACCTATAAAGTGGGAAAGGGAAGGGGGCAATATTCTTACTTGCTCTGCTTCAGAAAGGTGCTGTGGGTAAGCTGCAGCATAGAAGGTGCTGGCTCCCCTTTCTGCAAGATAAAGGCATGTGTTAAGCACTGATTTTTCAAGTAGCTGTTGAAATGCTTGTGCTCCTGATCAGTGCTCCTTACTGTGTCAGGACAGCTGCAGGGTGAGTGTTGAGTTACTAGGGTCCTCCAAAAGGTGTCTGAAGCAGCAATAAATAGAATTAGGACAAGAAATGGGGCAGGATGGTGCCTAGAGCAGGTGTGAATATTGTGGCTGAAACTATGGATATCAAGTGGGTTGTCTTGAGTGTGCACAAGTTTTGAGTGCTGAAAGGGGAAAAACAGTCAGGAAAACAAAGTGGTGACATCCTAATTTGTGCTCCAGGTCTTTTGCTGTGCATGAGGGATGATAGACTGCACAGGGCAGCCTTTGCTGCTCCTAACCAATGCTTTCCTCCTGTGGGTTGGGCCATGGCAGACCTGGCAGGATAGGTGTGTGCAAAACCAGCCCTGAGCATTGAAAACCAGGGGGTTGCCACATTCATGGAGCTGCTGGGCAGTATTGCCATTGCTCTCCATTGCTTTGCTAGAGCTGAAGATGGAAGATGGTCTCTGCAGCCTGCCTCTGGGACAAGGAAGCTGCATATTACAGACCCTTGCAGTAAAAGCTGGTGCTTAGGATGTACTGCAGGGTGGAAGGCAGGGCATCTCCCAAAATGAAAGACTGGGATAGGCTGCCTGTTCATTCCTGAGAGCACACACATCTTGCAAATGTCCCTATATAAATCAAGCTTCTTTTCCAGCTGGTGGTGTCTCTGCAGTCTGGGTGGCTTTAGGGATGGCTCTGGCTCCACTGTCTCTTGGATGTGAGATGGGCTGATCCCAAAACTGCAATGTGTCCTGCTGCAAGCAGCCTGGGAAGTGCTCTTTGATGATGAGAAAAGTGTGCTGGGCTGGTGTACCCCAGAAACCCATGCTGGGGTCCATCACTTGTCCTTTACCCCATCCTCAGCAGTCTGGTTTGGGATATGGGATGCTCTGGGGTTTCAGAGCCAGGCAGGGATGAGTCCCTAATATTGCAGCTGCTTTGGCTACTTCTCCAGCTGGAAATGGCTCCCTCACATAAAAAGAAGACCAGAGGTGCACCAAAAAATAGCAGACACCTCTGTTCCCCTTAAAGGGCTTACCCCACATAGCAGGGGACATGTCCCCTGGTGGGTGACAGAGCTGGCTGAAATGGATGGGGCTGTAACGGAGGTACCTGCCGGCAGGGCTACCCGGGAGACGCTCTTATCTGTCATCTGATTTATCCAGGTTAAAAGGCTGCAATCAGTCACCAAGGTAGATTCATTCCCCAGTAAATAGTGCCTGAGGGCTTCCAGGACCTATTTTACTGCTAAGCACTCTCTTTCCAATGCTTGAATACCTTTGTTCCCGATGGAGCCGTTGCTGGCTGATATATATATATGATATGGTGAGTCCCGACGACTCTTCTATTTTTGCTCTGCACAGCTACTGGCCGTGTCCCGCCTGCGTTGGGCTGCACGATGGATGGGCTGTTCAGGGCTTCTTCGCGTCTGGGGGCAAAGCCAGCCGAGACTGCTCTTGGCTGCAGGATACCTGCCTCCGTGAAACATCCTGGGCGACTGGCATGGTGAAAGGAGAGGTTTGGAGGCCAGGGAAGTGATGCTTGGAGCACAGGTGGTGCTGGCCCAGGTGTTGGGCTGGGTGTGACTCAGCTCTCCTGCCCTTGCTGCTGCTACTGGGGCATTTTGGGAGGGGTGACAGAGCTGAGCTAAAGGAGGCTCATGTGCTGTGGGTGCCCGAAGTGTTGCTTTCTCCAGCGACTCATTCTTGCTCTACCCACCTAGAGCCTGTCCCCATCACAGCTGAGTCCCTTACAGGTTTGGGTACCTCCAGGTATGGGGAGGACTCCCAGACTGGGAAAAGCATCATCTAACATCTCTGACAGTGATGCCGGGACAGCAGTGATCCCCAGAAAAAAGGCTCTCTCTGCCCTCTGGGGTTCAAGTGTTGCCTCTCTTGACATGCCACTACTGTGGTTTCCTGCTCAGGCTGTGCTCTTTATGGTCAGTGTTTGTATCCGACTCAGTGGTGGTGGAGAGGAAATCTCTGGCAAGAACGCCAAGGACGTAATTATCAGTTTTAATCCTCATTTTAATTGATTTTGCTTTCTTTTCATCCCAGTTTAAATCAGCAACGCAGACCCCCAGAACTGCTGGCAGTGGGCTGCCATCCCCACCTGAAAGGTTAGGAGAAAGGCTCCATCCTGTTCTCATCTTGAGGGAGAGCTCAGAAGCCCTTTTCTCCTACGTGTTGTTCCCATGTACCTTTCAGGCACTTGCCCTGCAAACATCTGAGATTTGACTGCTTTTATTCTTTTTCCTGTTTTGACAAACCTCTTATGTAATTCATCATCCTAAATGGGTTTGTTAACTTCCTCCCCCTCTTCCCCATTCCCTCCCTCTCCTCCTTCTCCTCCCCCTAATTAGACTTAGAGTGAAGGACTAATGGAGTATTACTGTGAGGGACTAGCAAGCTTCCCAAAGTGCGTACCTAAGGGGGGAGCACTGACTAATAGATGCACATTAAGGCTGTGTATCCTTGTCCTGAGAGCAGGAGGAGATGGCCAAGAGCCTGGAGCAGAGCTCCAGATATCGGTGTCACTGGCTCTCTCGTGATTTTCACGCTGTGCTGTATAGTTGGACCATTACTGCTCTCAGACGCACCCTTAGGGATGGGTTTCAGATCTAACTTGCTCTGTGGTAACACCCCATCCAGGTGGGTTTGAATCACAATAGGTAAAACCTGGTCCTTTGCTAGCTAGAGATAAGAGCTTTCCTGCCTGGGGGAAGGAGGGCTTCCCCCCCTCGCCCCGTGCCATGACACCTACTGCAGGAGGGCTCCTTTTGTCCCCAGGGCGATATTCTGCACTGGTGCTTTGGTTATTGGATTACTCAGCGTTGCTCTGGGACAAGACAGTGGGGCAGCCTGAAGGACAGTGGAGGGATCTATGGTGGCACACACTTTAGGAGCGGCAGTATATATACCTATGCCTTTCTCCCAGGGATGTCATGAGAGTTTTTTCCTGCTGGTGCTTTGGCTTTAAGGCTTCCTGTGCATTTTTCAGGGGCTGCACCCAACACTGGAGGGTTGGAGGCTAGAGCCACGCAGAACCACACAGCCTGGGCTTTGGGAATCCACTGGGATGGTGGGCAGTGATGATCAATTTGTGTCTCTATCCCTGCTCCTGCAGTTTTGTTCCTGAACCCGTGGTAGGATGCAGAACTGATTGGATCAGCCTGGCAGCCATCACCCACGTCATCTGCAACCTTCAAGTGTTTTGCTGCTCAGTCCTCTGGACCCCTGCAGGGCATCACCCTGACATTTTAAACCCTGTAAATGGCAGCAGTGCTGGGAGGCACTAGGAGAAAAGCCAAGTGCTTCAGTAAGATGTGGGCAGCTGTGGGTTTGCACGTGTGCTTTTGCCGGTTAAGTGGATGGCGACACCTAAACTTGAGTGGTAGCAAAGGCAGCTCGATGGGGGTACAAAACAGGGGTGGGCAGAGGGGATGAGAGAGGGCATAAACACGGAGAGGAGTTAACTGGGGCTGTCATGGCCACAGTGTACAGCCTGAGGGAGAAAGGCTTTCGAGAAGCAAAGTCATGGTGTCTATGAAATGTGGTGGCCAGGTTCAGGGGACTCCTGACAGCTGAATCTGGAGGTGGCATCAGGGATAGCTTATGGCATGTTTCTAAGGCTCCTTATTTAACCAGAGACTGAGCAACTTGCTATGTGCGTGCAGTCAGCCCCACATCTGTGTTTCACTTGAGCTCTCCAGGTGTTCTCAGATTTCTCTCTGCCACTTCTTGCTTGCAGCCACCCTTCTGGTGTCTGACCTGTCTGCAATCTCACCTTAGGTAAGTGCTGGTTGTTTGGGAAGTTTATCTGTGTGTTCCCAGCTTTGTTCCCTGATCAGCAGTAGCTCTGTAACAGGAGAGATGCAGGGATAGGCATAGGATGGATACAACTTGTCCAGCCTCACAAAAGTTAGCCCCTGCTCTGAGTCACCTGAACTGCTGGTATTCTCCATGAGGATTCTGCAGGCGGCAGCTCAGCCAAACAGAGCCTAAGCATCATCACTGCCTGAGGAGCCTGTGGGCAGTAATGGAAACATGGCTCTGTGCATCTCATTCACCTCCTCTTACACTAGCCAAGGGCATGAAACCCCAAAGTGCAGACACTGATACAAGGACTGAATTTGGCCCCACTGCAGCATGGATCTAAGCCTGTGTCCCTGGCTCTCAGGCTTTTGAGTGCTGGTACCTCATGTATGCTGGGAGAAGGGAGAAATCCACCATGGCAAGAGGAGCATTCCCAGAAAAACTGCCTATGTGCATGTGAAGTCAAGAGGGTGTATACAACATCCTCCTGTTACAGGGAGGGGGGTTACCACCATCCTGGCCACCCACCCATGCAAGGGGCTTCTTCAATCTTATTTATGTCAGTACTGGGGAGGAGGAATATCAGAGCTGCCCATGAGCTGGACACTGCTCCCTCCCTGCCTCGGTGAAGGCACAATGTGTGGCCGTGGAGCAGGGTCACTCCATAGTGCTCCCATCAGGGAGGAAGCCTTCCCGCACCCCGGCAAACCCCTAGTGAAAGACAATCAGGCTCGCTGTCACTGAGCTAATTCCGACGGCATAAAAGCAGTAATGAAATTCACGGCAGGATTAGCCTCTCCATCCAATGGGCCGGCGCCACAGTGACATATCGTGCTTCTTGCCCGAATGTAACACACCATCTAATTTACGTCGTGTAGCGAGCGGGAATGAAATGTTCATAAAGAATTGCTGAATCTTGTCACCTTAACTGCGGCCCCGGGCTCTGAGGCATCTGTCAGGGAGAGAAGAGTGGAGAAGGAGGCTCCTGCCTTGCAAAGCTGCGACCAGGGCTTTGGGAAAGGGGAGATGGCTGCATTAATCTTCTGGGTCTGTGCAATGGAGATGCGGCGTGTGGGGATGAGGACTCCAGGCTGGAGAAGGGGGGGCTGTACAGCTTTCTGGTGTGTGCATGCTGTACTGAGTGGTGCCAGCCATAGGGAAGGGGCTGTTAGATCTTCCCCACTCCCAGAACTATATGTCTGGGATGCATGAGAAGGGACCTGTGGTGGTGTGCAAATAAGGGGCAGCACCCCCGGAGATCCATGTGCTCACAGTTCTCAAATTGGGAACACAAGTTCCCAATTTCCATATTTGGTCCCATGTGCAGTTGTGCACTGGTCAGCAACTGTGGGTGTTTGCCTGTTTTGGGAAACACGTGCATGTGTGTATAACCCTTCTGCTGTGGCTTGGCAGCCCCATTTCTCCCCCTCTTCAGTCCTCAAATGTTTATTTGCTGTTAATTTTCATGGATCCTAAATGGCTTGGATCCTGCTAGGGGGGCTTGTGCTTGCCTCTTCAGTCAGAAAGTTTGCAGAAAAAAATAGCCCTTTCCTGTTGTGTTTGGAGTAATAGTGTCTTGGTGTCCGGAGGGGAGTTGGCAGGGAAACAGGGAAGTTTATTAAGAGTAAGAGATTGAATTCTACCAGGTTTAATTGGAAGTGCATGAGCAAGCAGGGGAGGGAGCTGCCCGGTCCAGCCCCCTGAAAACAGCAGTGCTGTCCCCAGGCTCCTTGCCCATGGGGCTGCTTGGTCCCAAGGCCACCTCCCCCTCTTGTCTGTTGGGGAAGCTTCAAAGTCTGGCATGTTTGCTTCCTTAGGGTCATCAGTGCACTTCAGCCTTGACTTCCTGCTCTATCAGTAGGTAGGACCCCATGTGGGCTCTGGAAATGCTGATTCAGGAGGGATGCAGCTCTCAAGTGGCTGGGAAAAGGCAGTATTTGGGTCTGTATTTTACTTTGGAAGCTGGTTCAGGGCACCAAGTGTGCAAGTAAGACGTGGGTCCTGTCTCTCCTGTCCTGACTCAGACCCTTCCCATGAAAATCTGGGCTTTCTTCCTGGGCAGGGACAGCACAGCTCCAGGCTGAGGCACAACAGCAGCTGTATGGGGTGCAGGTATCACCTATATAATTTGCAACTGGGATATGTTTTGTGAGAGTAACTTAAACTTGAGAGGCCTGCTTTGCTTTCCCATTTTAAAGCAAACATGAGTGCATCCACTTTTGGATCCCAGCCTCCACACTGTACTTCAGTGTACGGAAAAGTCTCCAAGTCATGGATGAAGCCATCTGCCTGCCTTAGGCTGGGCACTTGGCCTTGGGCTTGGATGCTGCCTGCAGAATGAGCTGCAGCACCTTTATGTTTCTATAGCACTGACACTCCCAGGCATGCAAAGCAATATGGAAATGTGCCTTTGTGTCTGCAAAATGAACTGAGTGCCAAAAGCCTGATCCCTTCCTAGAAAAGCTTTTCCTGTACGTCACTGAGTTGAAAGAGGCATCAAATACTCTCTTCATTGATGAACGTAAATGGGGCTCAGACACTTGTTTCACCTTGAATTCAACTGATTGCTCTGCTGAAGAATTCAGAATTAAAGAACAATAATATATTTATTTACTTTAATTCAAAGAATTGCTTCCCTGAAAATTAAGATACATTGCTTCAAATTAAATGTTTCATTAAATCAGAGATTAAAATTTTGGGGGCTGGGGAAAAGAAGACTTTTTAATTTGGCTGAAAACATGAAAACTGTCATTTCCCATTGCTTCAATTGCAACCTCTGGAACAAAAGTGACAGAAATCTTAGACAGCTCAGTTGTGCTGGCTTGGCCTTTGCTCACACTTCTCTGGGAGACCAGTGGGTTCCTCTTTCAGGCTCTCCCATGGTGGCACATGGCTGCAGACCTCCAGTTGCAAATCCAAAGAGAGCACATCTCTAAATCCAACCAAACCTCACAGAAATGTGCTTAATTGAAGCACATTGCGGTTAGGCTTTGCAAAGTCCAGTTTCTCCACAACCTCACTTCATGGGTGAAATCACCATAGTGACTCACCTCTGAGATGAAAAGGGGGAATTTTCAAGGCACAACTCTTCCCAACCTTGTCCTACTTTGTGCATAGCACTCTATGCTCTTTGGTTTATAGATATATATATATATTTATTTAACTTTCTCTTGGTGGATACCCTGTGCTAGGGCTCTAAGATGGGATTTCAGCCATATGTTATACTCCAGTCTGCAGAAGTGACATTCACCTCTGATGAACACGAGATGTAACCTGTCTGTTTTCTTGTGGTCTTACCTGTGTGGAGCTTTTCTATGGGTTCTCACCAGTGTGACAACCAAGCCACAGAGATGAATGGGACAGACAGCCTTGCACGGGTGGCAATCTGTGTGGGCTGAAATGAATGAGCTTGTTAGTTCTGTGGGCAGTGTGGTACCTAGCATGATTGAATCTGCTACAGGGTGGCATCTCTGGGGCCTATCTGGCTGCTGTATGTTAGTATGAGCTTTTATAATGTATTGGGGACTACTGGAGTTGCTTCCAGTTCAGCGCACACCTCCTCAGGTATTCATGCACCAATATAATCATGCAGAGCGTCTTAGTGCCTTATGTCCCTTAAAAGCAGTGAAAAAGTCTGTGCTGCTCCATTTAGGAACAACCTGCACAGACACAACTGCAGGAGCAAATCACTGATGTGAGGTTGTATTCTTTCCCCTTGGACTCTGGAAGAAAACCCAAGCTTTTGGTTGAGGACAAGCAGAAGAACTGCAGGTTGTATAAAACAGTGCTGGAGAAACACTTTCTCCTTTGTTGGAAGCACTCCTGGCTGCAGGCATTGAACAGCAGAAGTGCACACATTAGCTGCCCATGACTGCACCCTTAATGGTGCCCTCTTCTTCTCCTGTGGCTGCGAGCTCACCACCCTCAGTATAACCTTCACTTGTGATGGAATCTGCCACAGCTGTCTTTCACAGGAGGGTTAGAGCAGCAAGAGGAGGTTTTGAGATATTGAGTGGCGTCTGACGGAGGGAGAAGGCCTTGTGGTGCCTATTCTGGGCTGCCCTGAACTAGGCTGGTGGGATCCTTGGCAGAGGCAAGGCTGTGCGCTCCATTTCCCTTTGTGTTTGAAAGGTTTCTTTAGAGGGAAACCTCTCCAGTGAGGGTCTTTTTGCTTTCAGGAGAGGTTTCCCTCAGGGAACCTTTTAAAGGGTTGGAAAATTTTCCTTTCCATCTTGTTCTTCAGGCACCGAATGGCAAGCATATGGCCCATGAGGAAGAGAGCACACAGGGTGTGGGGCTTGGCTCTGCAGACAGGATCCCAACCTCCTCCCCCGAGCAGGTGAGTGATGCTGGAGAAGTGACCTCTGAGCTGCAGGTGTGTCAGCACCTGGAGCTCAGGTCACTCTTGGACTCATTGGGTCCATGGCAGAGGGCAATTGCTTTTAGACCTATGAATCATAATGTCCCTCTGAGACATGGGGAAAGCTATAATTGCTGCAGCAAGTGAGCTTTCGCCAGGCAAACTCTCTTATGTACTTACTGTGTAAGTCAAGAGTATTTACAGGAGATCTTGCCGCCTGTAACTTAAAGCTTTAGCGAAACAAATTGGAATTGCCTTCTGGAGGCCATTGTTATAAATTACAGCCCCAACATCTGTCCACATCTGCAATGTCTAGACAACCCGTCTTGGCTAGGAGAGCGTGTGGGGGGGGAGGCTGTGATTGCAGAGGGGAGGGGAAGATATGTGCTTATGCTGGAGCTGTGCCCAGCACCCTGGCTTATGCTGCCCTTCTGTTTTTAAGTGTGATGCTCAAAGCAGGGTCCACCCCAATCCAGCTGCAAGGGACTGCCAGGGGTATCCGAGCCAGGAGGAGCCAGATCTGCCTTCCCCCACTGCAGCCTGCAGATTGACACCAGCAACAAATATGGCCCTCGGAAGCCTTGACTGCCGTTGCCTTATTTATTGCATGTTGGAGGATGTGAGGGAAGGCAGCGCCTTCAGGCAGGCTTGTTTCCGTCTTTCCCTGGCCCCTGTGCAGCACTTGCGATAAAGAGGCTGGGCCATCAGCTGAACGATTGTATTTTTTTTACAGTTCCTAGCGCAAACCTTCTCATTTATATGTAAAGTAGCCATTAGTCATAGCTCTGTTCCCTCACACTGCCTGATGTACAATCACATTTTGCAGTGGATGAATCTTTCCACACAGCTGCTCTGCTATGAATAATCCGTTGCTGGGCCCATAAATCAGAAAAAAATCATGCACCTCCTTTGCCTGATCCTTACGCAAAGTCATATATTTTACATGAGGACAAGCTAAATATTCATGAGGCTTTAAAAGGCTGTTCTGACTACGAGGTACTTGTTGGGGTTGTTTTTGTTCTGTCGGGTCAGGTTTGGTGGTTTGGGTTTGTTTTTCATCCTCATCAGAAGAAATCTTTCTTTGCCCTTTGCCACCCTCCAGGCAGCAACACTGAGCTTGTGTTTGCTGGAGGGCCGATGGATTTGTCATCCCTGCTGTTTCAAGGATGGGCTGATGGAAGGTGCTGCAAACACCAGAGGACACATTCTGGAAGCGTGGGGGATGTGGAGAGGAGGCCAGGCCTCAGACAGCGAAGGAGATGCTTCTGGAGGTAAAGAAGAGCTTCCAGATCTGTGCTGGGGGCACCTGGCTGGCTGTGAGTTGGGGTGTGTGTTTCTGCATGTGCACAGCCTTGCAGGGCAGTCCAGTGCTTGACACTGAGGCCTGTGGAAATCTCACTGGGATTGTGGGAAAGCTGCTGGCAATGGCTATAGCTCCTGTTCAAGAATATCACTGTCACCCTGATTTCTTTTAATCCGTATTTTAAACAAAGTACCTCCAGAGGCTATGGGGAGGACTAGGACGAGGACTTCAGCATCATCAGCTAGCCAAGAGAATCTAGGGGGAGACCAGTGTCATGCAGCCCCAGTGGCAAGATGGGAAACAGGAAAATGAGCTCAGGATTACTCGCTCGGGATCTCTGCGAGGATCTCAAACTTCCAGGATCTGGCCTTCTTGAGACATTCCCCCACTCTTTGCCTTGGCCATCCAGAGCCTCCAGTGGCAGCAGTGATGCTGTGTGAGCAGAGAGGGCTCTTAACACCGAGGAGGGTCAAGAGAACCTGAGTGTGAAGACAAGAGGTTTTTCATGTGGTGTCTGCTGAATTAGCAGCTCCCCATCACAGAGAGGAGCCAGACTCATCCTCCTCTCGCCTGCCCTGAAGTGCAATTCCCACCACCCTTGCAGTAGCTCTGCCATTTGTCTCATCACAAGAAAAGCCAGTTTGACTCACCAACAAAGTGCTTAGCTTGCATTTCCTGATTATCAGTTTTCTGCTACTATAACGAATTAAAACAGTTCACTGTGCTGGCAAACAAATATCAGGGCTGGCACAAGGTGAGAGGAGGAAGCACATGCCTGGCAGAGACAGGAGGGGGGGATTCAGCTTCCCTTTTCAGCAGCACAGGGGACAAATTCGGCTCAACCTGTAATGTCAATCCATACCCTGACTGTTCTGGTTTCTCTGCATTCAAGCTTCTGTTTCTGGTTGTTCTCTCCACATGCACATCTCGTTAGCACCAGACGGGCACTGTCCTGCTCCGGCCATATGGTGAACATAGTTCATACTTACGTGGTCTTAGACGTTTTTTTTGTCCTTTTGCATGACTGAGTGGCAATGTCTTTGTCCTATAAAAGCCCTTTTGCCTAGAGGCTGCAGGAAGCCCTCCTGCCCCCAGATTCTCCAGGCCACTGCACACCAAGCCCCTTTAGCTGAGATGCTGGTGCCCTGTGTGAAGCACACTTACCATCACAGATCACACGGATGGAGAGGCTGAGCTGAGCAACTGGGACATTTCTGGGTGCAGGGGTCCTTGTCTCCCTCCCATGAGCTCTTATGCTCCCAAACATCATCTGTATGCTCAGCACTGTGAAACATACCCACAATAAAGGCTGCTGCTGCCAAGATACCTTGTAGGACAAAGGGAATAACAAAATTTTCTTCCACTGGTGCTCTCTTCTATTTCCCCTTCCTTTTTGCTGCAACTTGGAAAGAATGAAGTCAAGGGACTGCCAAAGCAGAGGAAAACAAGGCCAAGCACACACAGATGGCAAGCCCACAAATTTAATTTAAAATCATCCTTTATTATTCAAAATATTAAAATTCAGGCAATAAAGCCCAAAGGAACTGCACTGATTAAAGCTCCTTAACGTTTCACAGCCAAATCTTGCTGCTTCCACCAAGGGTCACTGGGACAAGAAGTGAAACCCCTCTGGGGTGCAGGGAGAGGTAGGGCCGTACCTGCTGCAGATAGCTTAAACCAAACAGTTACTTACTGACCCAATCAGCTTCACTTAAAGCAAAGCACCAGCTGTTCCTTACCCAATTAATGACTGCCACAGCAAATTAACATGGCATTACACCAGGCGTGGATGTGGTCCGCAGAGTCCGGAATGCACAGAGCAATATGCTAGTGCAAAAATAATCACAGTAATATCTTTACCATTAGGTAGCATCCTTCATCTGGAAGGGTGGTGAGCTCCCTGTGCACTATACGGCTTGCTTCATGCAACATGCTCTGCGGTGAGGGTGTGGAGGGAAGGAAGGAGGGGTTTATGAGTGGTGCTTCATGGGGAAAGTAAAGGGGAGCTGGTCAGGGCAGCTTTACTGCGGCAGAGACAGCACTGATCACATGTTTGGCTCCTGGTTCCCACAATCCAAACAAATCATTATTTAATTGGTTGTAAATTTGCTGAATCTAAAGTGTGCCTTCCCTTTGCCTTATACACTGCAGACGTCTCCAGTGCCTCTCATCCTGCTGTGTGATGTGACACTGATGACACAGAGCTGTATCAGGGATCTCTGGGTGTCACAGCTCGGTGTGCTGTCTATTCTCCTCCTCTGTGCCACAGTGGACACAGCAAGCTGGTGGGTGCAGAGAGCATCCCATGGGGGAAGTGGACACAAAGCTGGGCTGCAGATGCAGGAATCCAGGTGAGGTTGATACGGCAAGACACCATCTCCATGCTTAGCGCTGCTGGGACAAACCTTATCTCTCCAAGTCCTTCCTTAGTCTCTCTTTGCTGTCCTAGAGAATCTTGCCCAGTCCCTCTGCAGTTGTCCTGCATTGCAGGATCCTGGTGGCAGTACAACAGAAAAACTGAGCCACTCTATTCTCCCACCAAGGTTAAGCCCAACACCTAAACACTCATTAGTTTTGGCTCCACTTCATTCATGCTTTTTCTGACCCAGAGACATTAATCCCCTATAAGTTACAGTCCAGACAGATCAATCAGCCTGGAGGGCTTTGGGGCAGTGGTGTCTAGTGCTGAAGCATTACACTTTTCAATTTTCCTACAATTAGGCCAGCATCAGATATTATTGACAAATAAACCATGCAATCAAAGCCTTGAGCCTGTCACGCTGCTACGAAGAGGATCCATTACATTCCAGCCAACTGCAGGGTGCCTGCAGGGAGGAGACACAGGAGAGCCCTGCCTCAAGCGCCGGCAGTCCCTGGTTGCCTGCAGTACTGTTACAGGAGCCGTCTCTTTGTAATTATAGGACTACCCCATTATAATTACTGTTATTTATATAATTGTGGTGAGTGTTTTCAGTGCTGTCAGCAGTTTGGAAAATGCCCAGCCCCATTATAGCAAGCATTTCAGGTGCTTCACTGCTAAGAGTCTGGGCTTAAAGTATGATGACCAAAAGCGTGGCTGGGCCAGTCCAAGAATAGCAGCCCATGTCCTGGTGACCTGAAAGCTTTCTTTGGAAGATTTCTGTGCCTTGGGATTGTAAAGGGAGGACATAAGGTTATCCCTGCCACCTCCTCTCAAGCCACCCTTCTGGGAGTGTAGCTCATCCCAGCATCACACCCTGCATGGGCTGACATTCCCTGTCACCTCTGCTGGGTCATTGGCTGGAGGACACACTCCTGGTAATGAGTCATGAGGTGCCATCTAGGTCGTATGCCCCTGCAAGGAATCCAGTAATGTGCATATTCTCTGCATTGTTGTCCCTCTGATTATCTTGTTCAAGAATGTGGAGAGGATGGGGGATCTACAGAAAATGAGGGAAGGGGGTGGTGCACAGGAGGTGCTGCTTTCATAATTGCAACTCGAAGCTTTGCTTTATAGGTCAAACACAGAATAAAACCAATGGGTTTAGTCTGTATGTTGGTAAGCAATTGCTGATGTTTGTGGTTGGCTCCTTTTCTCCTAAATAGGAAGAAATTCAAGGTATCTCGCTTAACATGCAGAATCAAATGTATAAATGTGGCAAGGAAAAGCTGTGTTTTACTGATAACAGACTGTGTAGGGATCAGTGTCGTGTTTGCTACAGAAAAAGGAAAAAATTCTTAGTGTCTTATAATTGGTACTAAAGACACGGGAGTTAATTTCCGTCTGCTGCTCCACGAGAGGTGGCCTCAGCTTTTGGGCACATTGTGAAAAATGTAGGAAAACTGGAAAGAGATCAGACAAATTTAACAAATCCAAGAGGATTACAAGTGATGGCTGCCAAAGAGCGAGCTGGTCTTGTGTGGTGTGTAACAGACAAAAGGCCAGAGAGAGGGTATGTAAATACCTTCTGGTCTATATGCAGCTGCTGTGAAAGGGATACTGATCAATTCTTTTGCTCGTTGCTTGGTGCAGTGAAGAGAACTTGGCCCAATTTTTAGGAGAAATTGATTTAGAAACATTATTAGAAAGGAAGAAGACAAAAAAAGCTAAGTTTAAGGGCACCAAGGCATCATGGGAGGCTGTTTACAAGGAATGTTCTTTACAGGATGGATGTGAGCAAACATCCCTCAGCAATGATGTAGGTCTGCTTGATCTATCCCAGTGAAGTTTTCCCAGTTTCATATCCAGTGACAAGGTGCAGTTTGGTACAAAGCTCTCTCTGGATGGAAGTCCCCCGGGATTTTTGGTCCTTGCTCAGTGCACCGGATTAGTTTTAGATATTCCACCAGTAAAAACTGACTTCAAAATCGGCGGTGCACAACCACGAAGTGTAACGGCGGCAGAACCAGGGAGCAGCCCAGCCCTGAACTGCGGGTGAGGCCCTACATGGGGAGCCTGCTGCCCTGGCACCTCGCCATCAGCCACACGTGAGGCGCTGATGCATAACTCGGCAGCCAGCGCTGCACTTCCCAGGGGGGTCCGGGTGGAAATGTCCCACACGGTCCCCCCGGAAAGGGTCTTCTCTCCCTCTCCCCCTTCCAGACCCGGCCCTCCGGTTACACCGCCACAACCCCACGCTACTACACCTCCCGTCGGACCACTCCATCTCTACGGCGCATGCGCCGTTCGGCTCCCGGCGTGCCTCCTGCCCCAAGGCCTTCTGGGCTTTGTAGTTCTATCCGGCTAAGGGGCCCTGGCCAGTGTCTTGGTTGGGGACTCCATTTCCCGTGGGCCTGCGGGAGGCGCATGCGCTGTGAGGGCAGCGGGCCGAGGTGGAAGGGGGGACGCGGGGCAGCGCAGGTTCCTGTCTGCGCTGGCTGCGGCCTGGCACTGAGAGGAGGGGCGGTCCCGGCGCAGGACTATGGACCCAGCCGAGGCCGTGCTGCAGGAGAAAGCCCTCAAGTTCATGGTGAGGGCCTGCGGCGGTTGACGGGGGTGGCCACCTGTGTGTGTGGGGAGGGGCGAGAGATGTCGGAGGGGTAGAGGGGGGCTATGGGGACGGGTTCCCTGGGGGAGGCCGGGCCTGTGAGGTGCGCTGGGCCGGGGGAGGGCTGGGAGCGTGGCCCCTGAGGAGCAGTGGGGTGCGGGGGGGACGAGACTGAGTGCCGGGAGCGGGGCCCCAAATCCGTAGCAAAGTATATTGTGCAGAGGGGGTCGGGGCTGCGGGTGGCACCTGGGAGCGGAAGAAGTTAAACTGGAGAGAGGCAGGAGCTGGCAGAGGGGCCCGCAGGCTCCATGGGGGGTCGGGCATGTAATTCTTGGGGTTTTATCTTTGTAAATGCATCTTTGACTGTCCTTCTGTACTGCACACCATCTCTCTGCGATTTTATGTTGTTTTTTCTTCCATTTTGCCATGAGAGCTGTAAATACTGGTGCTTAAATCCTTTACCTGCTGGTGCAGCAGCATGTTATTGATAGTGAGTGTGAGGAGCGCTTACATTCTTTAGGTCTGTGGGTTGGCCTTTGCCGTGGAAAACAGCCTTGGGGGTACTTGCATACAAGATGCTTTTCAAGCGTGGCTGCTTTGAGGCATGATGCACTTAAGCCGTAGTTTCATTCTCTCTTTATTTGTTGGTATTTCTAAGTGTTTTGGCTAGAAACATAAGATTTAGAAATGAAAACAGTTGCTAGCTGAATTGAATATAAATTTTGGGTGCCCCAAACCTTTCTTTTCCTAAGGATATAATTTAAATGACTGGCAACACTTCCTAAGAGCTTGGTTTAGGGTTAGTGCTTCCAGTGGTACAGAATTAAATCAAAGCTCATCAAGGAGAAACAATTCTATTAAGCCTTCAGAACAGGTGCCCAAAATGAAACTGAGGAAACAGTAGTTACAAATTGTGTTTTTTAACTGAGTTTCAAAGCACTTGTTTGGCTTCTGTTTTTTAATCTTGTAGAACTTGTTTCTCTTGAGACTTTTTGACCCTTTTCCTGGTAGTCTCCAAGTTTGTCAGATTTATAGAGCCTCAGCTCAATGAAGTGGGAAAATGCTATGGATACCTAAATGGGCAAGGTAGCAATTAGTAATAATAAACTACCCTCTTTGGGGTGTGATTGGCCAAAGGAGTGTCCCAGATCTTGTTGCACTTGTGTTTGGCCCTGCTTGGTAGTTACAACCTGCCTTTAGATAGTGAGTTTCATATCCTCAAAAGTTTCTGCTGAGATGTTTTTCTTTCCTGCCAAACATCATTGTGAACATCACTGTGCTGATTTCTCATATGGTACTTTTTTTACCACCTGTGCTAAGATTCCCATCCAAGGGTTTAGTCCAGGTCTTTGAGCTCTTCTGTAAGATTGGGCACGAGACCTGAGGGAGTCCCTGTCCATCTTACAGCTGGCTGTGTTCTGCTCCAACAACAAAGGTCCCTGACGTCAGGGAGAGACGTGAGCTGCTGTTACAGGACATGCATCTGTTAAGAGTACCAGATAAAGGGAGGAATTATCAAGACCAGGCTGTGCTAAGAACTAAAAGCTAAACCAAGACCTTCAATGTTTTATTAAAATGCCTCTTGTATGCAAAACACTTGTAAAGAGCTCAATGAAAGATGTGGCTTTCCTCTGTCCACTCTGGATATTTTTGGGGTATTTTTTGCTAACAGGTTGAGGAGAGAGTGAGAAACACATCTCAAGCTTTTTCTTTAGGGCATGTCCATCTAGAACATGACTCTTGCTTTAGTTATGCTGATAAAGTGTTTGTCAGACTTGGTGGGGTCTTCTGGTGTTCTTGGAGGTGTGACACAGGCACATCTGATACGTGAGGTATTAGTTGAAAGTGTCAGCTTGGCACTCCTAGGAAGCACCTTGTTGTTTCTGCCTGTTAGCAGTAAGAAAATGCTGTTACTGCAGTAATGCCATTGGTGCAATTTTCTACATAGAGGTAGTATATCAGCTTGTGCATTCTCTCAACTAATGCTGAATCATTCACAGTGTATTATCTTGTTCATCCAAGTATGTGATATGCTTCATGTACGTCTTCCTTATTAGTGGCTCACAGTATGGTTTAGGTGGGCTTTGCTATTAATTACTGATTTTTCCCCGAGAGTTTCCTAAGTGCCATCGGAGGTAAATATACAAGTAACCCTTGGAGGTGTGAGCCCTGTCATGTGTCCAGCTTTTGATAGTTTTCTTTTCAATGTGGATTTGTGATAGTATTTTTGTGCATCTTTAGAATATAATACTTTTGTCCAGTTTAAAAAATGTCAGCATCTAATTTTTGGCCTTGGCTTTGAGCACTGACTTGTGACTCTCTTGAGTCACGAGGTATCGGGCAAGACAGACCTGCTGATTTGACTTTTTTGATGTCTGATAGAAAAATGTCATGTGTAGACTTCACCGAACACTAATATTATGAATTAAGCTATCTTGCTTTAAAGTATGTGTACTTGATGCTTTGAAGGACAAACTGGACTGTTTTGTTTTGCTGGTTTTTCTGTGTGCTCATGTCTATGCCACTTCTTGATAGCAGTAAAAGGCCACCTTCTTACTTGCTGGCATTGGCTTGATTACTCACCAGTGAAACAGTATTACATTTAGCTAGTATCTGCTACCAGTTTCCTGGTTATCTGTCGTCAGCTACAATATGTATAATCTGATACTTTCATGTTTGAGTAATTAATTTAACTTCATATGCCTACTCAATTTACTTCTGTGTTCTAAGAAGGCTGGATTTATTTCTGATATGAAATTGCTGTGTATTAGCATTGTATTAGCATTATGCAATACCAAGCAACTGCTCACCAGGGAAAACTGTTTTTGCTGGTGAATGAGTGTTTTCTGTTGTATATGATACATTTCATCTCTCAAAGTTTTGTTGTGTGTGTGTTGTTTTTGGTTTGTTTTTTTTTTTTTGACAGTTCATAAATCTAAAATATGAACTTGTAATTTACATAGTCCTGCAGCTACCAGTACACCAAGGATTTTACCAGAGTGGATCGAGGCTCAGTTCACCTCAGCCCCTTTTTATGTTTCCACAATACTACGGATATAAAACTACAGTCTTCATAAAGTACAGTGTTAAAGAGACTGATGCACAAGCTAAAAGGAGAAATGAATGTGCCCATTAGCTTAAAAAAAACCACCACAGATTCCCCTCCCAAAACCCTTTGGCTTATAGAGCTCTGGTTTTATGCCTTGAAGAATATGGGATTTCTGTTGTCATAACCATTTACAAAACTGCCAGAAATGAGGTGCTCAATAAGTAACTTTCATATTTGAATAAAGTGTTTGTGAAACTGTAGATACAGTGTTTAAAGTATGAGTACAATAGGCTCAACTGAGACTTTGATTAAATATCGTATAAAGTAAACTACATATGCCTGCATAGAATAGTAGATATTTTTTCAAAGTAGCTTCAAATGGTTCTGTTAAGTACACGGATGTTCTGATGATTATCTTTTTAATTAAAATGAGAAATCTTTGTTTAAAGTGGCATTCTTTTTTACGGCCTGTTACAGTCTCTGTAACAATCATTTCTTAAGTCTGAACGTTTTTAATTCCAGGAATCCATTTATATAAAACTATGTTTAGACTTAATTAAGGAATGATTCTTACAAAGCTTGTAAATAGCCAGGAAAAAAGGGACAGAAAATAAAACTGACATTCACACTTAACAGAATGATTGTTACAAGGTATGTAATATGCTATAAAAATACAATAAAGCCCTTTTATAAGAGTTCATATTTTTTGTTCCTCATTTTGAAAGGTATTTAAGAAAAATATCAAAGCTCTATGAAGCAACATCTGTTTTCCTGAATGGACTAGTGACAACTTCCGTTCTGGTTAATTAGCAGTGCTTGGAGCTGTACCTGACCTGTTTGGGATCCCATCTAAGATGGTTTGGGATGCAGTAGCGTGATATTTAATGAAGTTTCACTTTCTCTTTTTTCCTGAATGAGTCAAGTTACAGAATTTCATTTAATTTCCTGGCTTGTGAACAGGAAGATGCCTGCAGTAGTGCTTTTCATGAGTGTCTTTCTTCCATTTCATCCCCAAATTGCTGTTTTCCTTTTTTTTTCCTTTGTTTTCTGGGTGACATGATTCTAGAAGGTCCTGATGGCCTTCCAGTTTCGCAGAAGAACCAAAACCTTTTGGTTGTCTTTTAAAATGTATCTGTTGGTGTTGTTTTTGTTTTGGTGATGTTTGGTTATTTGTTTTTTTTTTTTCCCTAATGAAACAACCCCCTGAAGTTCCTTAATTTTTATATTCTCCTTTCTGTAGGAGCTTCCACATAAGTAATATATTAAGGAATGGTCAGCATAATTGGAGGCTGAAGGGTGACTGACTTGGAACCTCTCTTTTTTTTTCCTCTTTTCTCTTACATGTGTACGTGTGTATATGGAACAGATGGAGGTTTATACGTTAAAAGCAGTTCTGTTTGCACTGAACCTGTATGTAGGACTCATATTTTAAGACCTAGGACTTGTTAGATATTGTTTTTAAAGTCTGCTTTGAGAACCTTATAGTCTTCCTAATAACATGTCTGTGTTGTGGTCATTGTGGCGTATAATCCTGGATATCCAAACCAAGAGTGGCATGAAAGCAATGAAAATAATTGTGTAAACCAGTTGGATAGGAGAGTGTTGCCTCTTAAACGGAGGGTTGAAAATCCTGCTTGAATATTAAACATATGCTTAGTAATTTTTTTCCAGTAGAACTGAAATGACATCTTCTTAATTTGAGGATTTGTTGGGACTAGTACATTGTAAAGGAAATGCGTTTTCTTCTACCCCAAACTTTGTGCCGTAGATTTTTCTGCTCTTGGTGCAGGCCTCTGGTTCTTCAGTAACTTCACCCTCGCTTCTTTGGTAATGTTTCATTTCAGCCACTTTGCTCCATTAAATGTATGCAATTAGAAAAGCAAATGGCAAATTTGCTGTCGCATCATTGAAGTATTTAGTTTCATAGACTTAAAAAGCAGAATTTGTTGCTCCGTGCTCTCTGCACTGCAATATATACTATAAACATCAGAGGGAATAGGCTGACCTTAATATTTGCTTCCCCGACTAAATCGCCGCCTTGCAGCAGTTATTTCCCACTGAATAAAAAGTTTAATTTCACGCCCTGATTAGTGCTAGTATGTGCAGGTGGATATTTATTTTATGCAGCTAATCTAAACTGCCTTGGCAAATTATTTGCCAGTCAGCAGAGCTATAATTCCTCATGAGTATTTGGTACTAAATTATCATTCTCATTAGTAAAGATAAAGCAGGCTATTCTAACCACAAAGTTTGGTTAGGCAAAGGGTTTCCTCAATAATCATAGAATCATAGCATAGTTAGGTTTGGAAAGGACCTTAAGATCATCAAGTTCCAACCCTCCTGACATGGGCAGGGATGCCTCACACTAAACCATACCACCCAGGGCTCTGTCCAACCTGGCCTTGGAACACCGCCAGGGATGGATCATTCACAACGTCCCTGGGCAACCCATTCCAGTGCCTCACCACCCTCGCAGTAAAGAACTTCCTTATATCTATCTAATCTAAACTTCCGGTGTTTAACTTTGAACCCATTACCACTTGTCTTGTCACTAAAGTCCCTAATGAAGACTGCCTCTGAGCATCCTTATAGGCCCCCTTCAGATACTGGAAGGCTGCTATGAGGTCTCCACGCAGCCTTCTCTTCTCCAGGATGAACAGCCCCAACTTT
>WYDI02031521.1:0-14862 GCA_009867235.2 Psittacus erithacus
GTGTTCAAGGCCAGGTTGGACGGGGCTTGGAGCAACCTGCTCTAGTGGAAGGTGTCCCTGCCCGTGGCAGGGGGTTGGAACTGCCTGAGCTCTAAGGTTCCTTTCAACCCAAACCATACTATGATTTGAAGTACTGATTTGTGGCTAGGGCTCTGGACTAGGAGGTTTCACCTGCTTTCTGGCACTGCCTTCTTGCACAAGTCATTGTTTCTTGATTCCATGCCTGTAAAAGCATTGTTAAGAACACTGCCTGGTATGACCTGGATACTGTGGGGATACTGACCAGCACAGTATTTATTCACACACAGGTGAAGAGAGAGACTGAACAAAAGCAGAAATGTGACAGTTTATCTAGCAAAGCACCATAGCATGCTAAGACATGAGGTGGAGAATAGTGGCAAGCAGAAGAAAGCTGAGGGAAGAGTTTAGTTCTTGAAGGTATTGGGACAGGAGATGAAGTCTTGGGTATAGGGCAGAGGAGATGATTGTTCTAAATGATGGGAAAACTCAGGTAGTAGTAGAGCATCCCATTTACTTCTAGAAAAGCTCTCTTGAATCTCAATATTTCACCTGCTGCTTTCCACTGAACTTCACATTTACCCCTTTGCATTCTGGCACAGGCTGAGACTGGGAGTGCATGGAATGCCTGGTTGAGGCAGGAGAGAGACAGTGGAAGGCCGCATCACTTTAAACAAATCACGTATTCCCTGCCAGCTTTATTCCCAGCCAGCTGGTGGGAGAGGAACCCAAGATGGCCTGAGGGTAGTAAAAAGCCAAGGCTTGTTTGTGTAACCTACAGGTCCTGGTGTGTACATCACTCGCAGTCCTGTGTGTGGAGGTGGTTGCTTCACGCGAAACCTGTCAGAGAGAAGAGAATCAGTTTGGAGCAGCTGTTTCAGGCAGGCAGGAGGCACTGCTGGGAAGCAGCCAGTCTGCTCTTCCTCTGCTTGTGCAGCCAACAGCAGAATGTGTTAGCTCATCCTTCCTGTCACAGTGTACGCCTTGGGCTGCAGCAGTATTCCCAGGCTACTCCCCAAGGCTCAGGTTTCTAACAGAAACAGCCGAAGGAACAGATAAATGAGCTAAAGTCAGACTCCAGAGACCTCTTTACATTGCCTGGTCCTTACAGCAGCATGTGAAACATCAGCATGTTCAGCCTGCATACACAAAGGAAGCTAAAGTGCACATTACATCCTGGCAAACACCTGCATGTTGCACACCCAGAAGTCCTTCACAATCTTTATTTAATGTCCTTTTATATGATTCTATTGCAGATGGCCTAATGCCAGTACAAATTGTGTGTAAATAATTTCACAGTACCCACTACAGCAGTAGTTTTACTTCTTCATTTCTCACTGATGGTTTCACATCTCTGCAGCCTTTTTGCACACACAACTTCCACTGTCAAGATCCCTAAAGGTCACTATAGCAGACACAACCTCTACTTTCACAAGGCTCTGGACTTTATCCTCTGGTTTTCATCTCCACCTGAAGAACAGTTACCAGCATGCGCTTGCACCAGAGACTGATAAAGGAAAGGCAGTAGAAGAGGCATTCCTAGTATATGGCTCCATCTTATGGAAAGCTCTGGCAGACTTCTAAACTGGCTGTCAGAATTCCTGTGCTTTCTCTGGAGCCTGGGCTGTTATGAGAAGCTGGACTAATTTTCATCAGGATGTCCCAAGTTTAGACTATGATATGGACAATTTGGAAGGCAATAGTTAATACTGTCCCTGTCGTAGAAAAGCTCTGGCTGTGGCATGAGGCAGACATAGCTCAGAATTGCCATTCAGCAGCTTGCAGCTTAGCTCTCCTATCAAAGCATCAAGTAAAAGCCTGGACTTACCAGAATCATGGTGGTATTTTCCTTGACTGTCCTTACTGTTAACTAATGCTAATGTTGCAGGAAAAAAAACAAAGACTATTTACTACCAGTGCTAAGAGGAACCAGCTTCTGAATGACCCAGACTGGTCTCAGAAAAAAGACAAATGGATGAGATTGGCCTGAACAGCAGCTCCCAGTTAACTGCTAAATAAAATCAGAATCTCTCAACCTGCAGGAGGTGACTGAGGGTAGGGAGGAGTGGGAGGCTGACAATAGAAAACTTTGGTGGGAACAGCTGTCTTGGAACACAGCAATTTAAAAACCTGGTTTTGGCTTTGGGGCTTTTGAGCCATCTGAAATGAAAGCATCCCACCAAGTACTGAAATTCCTGAAACCAGCTGGTGGGGTTGTAACAATTCAAATCTGGCTATTTTGAAGGGACAGACCTTAGGTGGAAACCCAGGAGCTGTAAGGGCATAAGAAACCTGTTGTTGCAGGCTCTCCTTTCAGCTAAAAAGCAAGGTACATATAGCTGAGCTAAGGCAAGTCCAGTTGAGCAAACTGAGGTTGAGAAAAAGGTTTTGCCCTCTTTTCTGTTATGTGGATGCATGGGGGAGGACAGGGCTCATAAGCCTAAAGTAAAACCACTGGAGCTGTGCTGGTGTCAGAGTGATGGAACGAACATGTGTGCAGTGACTCCAAAGGGGAATTCTAGGACAGAAGAGCAATCACAAGCATTTTCTTACTGTATTTATATTTTCTTTAAGCTGCAGCTGGGTAAATATGATGATTTCCTGTGATTTGTCATGCAGAGCAAGAGACAATCTGCTGCACTGCAGGCCTAGAAATGGACTCGCTTCTCCTTGAGCCATGCACTGAATAAGGGAAATGTGTGCACAAATCAATGCTTTATTTGCTATTTATTCTGCCATCACTGGAGCTGTTTCTCAATGCAATTAAAAAGACCTGTGTCTGCCTGAATACAGCTGTGCCCACTTCAGTTGACTTGCAGCATCCAGCACCATTTCCCAAAGCCAAATACAACACTGGTTTCCATGAAAGACTTTGGTCCCAGAACCTGAGAACTACAATGGGAATGGGTAAATCATCTGTACGGGCCAGGACTATGCATCCAGGGCCTGCTGGCCCTTACTGCTTTCCATTGTCCTAATAATATTCATATGCAACTACTGCTGAAGTATTTCTAACATTATTTCCTCTATCCAGTCAGTCATTATTAAATGATTCCAAAAATAAGAACAGCATTTGTGATCTCACATTAATCAGACGAGGGCTGACAACAAGCAAAGCATATTTGAACAGTTAAAACCCAAGGTACAAAAAATCCAAACTAACCTTGAGAAGTTCACACCAACATTCTTCAGGATCACTGTGGCTGCGTAGGTGCAGCCTTCCTTTAGTACCCCAAATGTCACATTGGGTGGAATGAGATGGAAGCCACTAAGCTGCTGTCTTGCTGTTGCAAGAGATGATGTGTTGACCTTTCCCGAGACAGGATCTTCTACCTTTGTAAACGGAATTAAAATGTTAGGTAATAGAGAAAGCTGATGGCCATCAAGGTAGGTTTGGAGTTACTTAGCCTACATTTGACCTCTGGTCACTCATCCTGAAGAATTACCAAAAGACATTCTAGTGTGAGTAAGAACTGAAGAGGCACTTCGAGTATTATCTGCAAACATATCCTGGTTTGAGTTTTCAGACTATTAAGCCATTGAGATGTCTCTGGGGGAATGGGAGAAGTTCTGCTCTTCTAGAGTTTTCATGTGGATGCCTGGTGCAGGGTTTGGCCTAACAGCTGAGAGGAAAGGTACTTGTAGAATTGCCAGTAAACTTACTTATACCATAGAATCATTTAGGTTGGAAAAGACCTTTAAGATGATTGAATCCAACTGCTACCCTTGCACTGCCAAGTCTCACTAAACTGTCCTTAAGTGCAACACCTACGTGGCTTGTGAGCACTTCCAGGCATGGCGATTCCACCACTGCCCAGCCTGTTCCAGTGCTTGACAAGCCTTTTGGGGAAGAAATTGTTCCTTATCTCTAGTCTAAACCTCCCCTGTTGCAGTTTGAGGCCGTTTCCTCTTGTTCTATTGCTTGTTCCTTGGGAGAAGAGACTGACACTCATGGACCAGGTGCCCCCTGAGCCTTCTCCAGACTAAACTCCCCAGGTCCCTCAGCTGTTCCTCATCACATTTGTGCTCCAGACCCTTCACCAGCTGTGTTGCCCTTCTCTGGACCTGCTCCAGCACCTCAATGTCTTTCTTGTAGTGAGGGGCCCAGAACTCAACATTCAAAATACCTTCCAGTATTGCCCCAGAGTAAAGATTTTATGCAAAAGAGATGACTGAAAGGATATTAACAAAAATATGTTATTTTACCTTTTTATTTGGTATGGAGTTCGGCTTTCTCCCCTGAAGGGATGATGGTAACTTAACTTTCTCTGTTCTCGGCTGTCCTGCAACATTCACCAGCAGACTCTGAACTTTATGCTGTAAGGGTGTCTCTTGTGATCTTGCAGCCTGGTTTAGGCCTGGAAAGGAAAGATTTCCAAAAGCATGGAAAACTAAGCATCATATTAAGCATAATCCTGAAATTCTTCTTTACATAAGAGCTTTATTTTCTATGAAAGCATTTGATCAGCACAAGGACAGAAGAATTGGTCTCATTTTTACTTCAGTGGTCAAGAAACCCCCAAATAGTAGTAGGTAATTAATGCAACTAATAAGCCAAGTTGTACTGTAATTATTAGAACTAATCAGTGGAAATTTGCAATGAAGATACAAACACCTGTGGAAATGATTAAAACCAGAAGTGTCAGTACAAAACCTTAAGCACTAAAATTAAAATCAAAGCCACTGCTATTCCAGAGGCAATGGCTCTGCCATCAGCTGTACAGACACAGGCTGGTCAAGTCAGATCTGTCCATATAACAACAGATTCCAGTCCAGGACCCAAAGCAGTACAGCTTCATCAGCACAACCAGGTAGGAAGCACTGGCTCTGAGCAGGATTTATTGTCTTGAATGCACCAATTCATTCATACACATGACTTGTCTGTGTCTGACTCTGGGGTTAAAATGATCTTGGCTATCTTTTAATCTTTGAACTGTGCTCTCCTCCATAATGGAAAGTCTGAGCATAGGGATGGCCAGAGCAACTTAGATCTAAATACAACTTCTTTTGTTTGACAGTCTAAGACCCATGTAGTTTTTGGTAAAGTCTGATAACCTCTAAAGAGAAAACACAAGACAATTATGGTGGCTGTCTTCTCAGGAGATGAACAGCTGAATATTTTGCATGGAAGAGAATTGGTTTTCTGTTTGGACTGCAAGGTCCTGTCTAGCTGGAATGTCAAGTCTTGTCAGTTAGTCATTGTGAGGAGGCAGAAATGGTACTTGACAGTAGCATCTTCTCTAGATTCCCCTCTAATTTCCAGACAACAGAACTGCAGGTGGTGAAGGGCTTCCCATCTACACAGCTGACGGCCCACAGCTTACAACAAAAAAACCTAAGCATGGACATTAGGGGAAAACCCACCAGCATTTCTTATTTTGCCTAAATGTGAGCAACGTTTACGCTTTGACATTAGAAGTTAGTGTAGTTTTGGCACCTCTCTCTCCACACCCCCCCTTCCTTCTTGCCTCTCCCAAGGTGCTGCTCCTTTCATCACTTCCCTGCTGGCTCTGGAAGTACAGGTGAGTACATATGCCCCAAGGTCTATGGATTATGCATAAATAACAGAGGAAATCTGGGAAGTCTGAAGGCAACAGCTTGTTGTCAGTAGTGGGCAACACTCCCACTCCTGAGAAAGTGTACCACAATGAGTGGAAGGAAAGGGTGAAGAGAAACTAACTATGGGATGCAAAGACAGACTTTGCAAGCATGCACTGCCAAAGTTCAGCTGGTGTTTGGCATTACGTGAGAGCCAAAGGTTGGGACCAATTAAAGCAGACTAGTATCTCTCCAGTGGTGATCATCCAAAGCCGTCACCACAAGCAGATGCATAAACAGAGGGAACAACAATAAAAGTAGCAAGGAAAGCAAAACTGAACAGGGATGTTTCAATGTCAATGACCATTTAATCACAGCAAACTCTGTTCTGGAGTGTTCTGCCACAGACCTTCATGGGCAGGAAAATTTAGCTTGTGCAATTTTGTTTAGTAGAGAGATTACTTCTTGGGTTTGTCTGCAGTTCTACCCACCAATCACCCCCATGCTACAGCAGTCTCCTAGGGTGAAGGAGAAAATCTCTGCCATTAGTTTTATACCTCTCTTTCTTTCTGCCAGTCTTGCATTCAGATGTCTTCAGGATGCTGAATAGAGATAGGTGGATTCAAGTTTCTATTGTAAATATTTTGTCAAAAGTTGCCAGAAGATAGGTATTAACCTGCTCCAAACTACATTCTGGAAGGCAGCTTTACCTGTTGTGCTGCTGGAACCTTCATTTTCTTTGGAATGAGCCTGCAGCAGAAGGTCAGGTGAAGGTGAGCCACCAGTCATAGTATTGAGATATTCAGATGCTAAAGGGAAAATAATGGAATACTGTGAAAAGTATTTTTTATAATCACCATTTTCATAAACATATGAAAAACAATTCACAAAGTCTTTGACACTTTAATTTAGACAACCTTTGAAAGCTGTCTGCATGTGACATACTGCTCCACTGGGCAATGGGGATCAAAAATACATATCTTGTGATTAGCCATTTCTTGTTCTCTTTCTAACTGAGCAATAAGCCTTAAAGGGCTAATGGGCAATTCAACACAGGTCTGCTGGTGATTGCAATATAGTGATTCAAAATGAGGAAATATGGGAATTAGTGGGGGGCTGAGAAGGCCCTGTGGAGGACTGCTTCCTGATGGGACTCTTTGCTGTATATGACTTTTAATCTCACTATGTGATTTCAGTCATTTGTCAGGGCTACTTTTCAAACAGAACTGAAGTATTCTTCTTAATGCTGTAAAGCTCAAACCTAAGACGATGGTTCGCTCTTTCACTGCTTCCCATCATCAAGTCACTGCTTTCTTCCTATATCATAGAATAGTTAGGGTTGGAAAGGACCATCCAGTTCTAACCCCCTGCCATGGGCAGGACACCTCACACTGAACCATGTCACCCAAGGCTCTGTCCAACCTGGCCTTGAACACCGCCAGGAATGGAGCATTCACAACTTCCTTGGGCAACCCATTCCAGTGCCTCATCACCCTTACAGTAAAGAACTTCTTCCTTATATCCAATCTAAACTTCTTCCAAACTAGCTTTAGCCTGCAGGTTTCCTATTCCACATCACTTTTGCCCCAGTCCCCAAGCTGTCCTCTTACCACTGAGTTTCAGAATTCCATCTCCCTTTCTCTTTTTCCCTACAATCAGACTAGTGCTTTTCTAAACTCCTCAGTTCTTGCTCATCAAGAATTATTGTTTATTCCACTGAAGTTTTGCTTGAGCACTTTGCGTCCATCCACTCCTCATTCATAGCACAGTCTTTCAGCTTTGCATCTAAAGGCTATGGTGCTCCCACCTCAGTGTTGTTGGCAAAGGCTTCAACACATTAAATGTAAAAGTCTCATAGACCACATTTATATTAGTGGATTAAACAGGAACATTCCCAGTTACTAGAATACGCTATTCTATACTTTTAACTTGTTAGAACACTGGTGTGACATTGACTGTGTAACTTAGTAATTTCCCCAAAACCACTTTTGGGTTACACAAGTTTCGGCCAGGAAAAGCCCACCTTGATTTTGGAGACTGAATTTACACAGCTCACTCAGTACTGGTGGATCTTAATGTCAGGGAGTGCTGCTGGATATGTTTCATGTATCAGAATATAGATACAGCCATTGTGGTCCAAGTAGTTCATGTGTCAAAATGACTGCGAATCCATCGGGTCAGTGAGACAAAACAATGAAGAAGATACTGAGATGTTGCCAGACAGCAGATTACCTGTACTGGGTTTCTTAGTTGTCTCCAGAGGGAAATTGCCATTTTCCTGTTTTTGAACTGGAGGAAGTTTCTTAGACAGTGCTTCCACATCAGGAAACTAGAAAAAAGTAAGAAAGAGGGTTTAGATCTCCCAGCTAAACACTCAGAAAAAACCCCCAACCCAACCCAAACCAATGGGTGCAAATGAAACAAATAAGCAGAACCAAAGTGGTGACTATAAAAGAGTTATACATAAGTAAATCTCAGATTCCAAAGTACATTTGTGAGTATGCTTTATGTACTTATAGCATTTATCAAGTGAGACTACACTAGGAAAGTTCCCAAGGCCACTTTTAACCCAGGAGGGTGAGTCTTATTAACAACCTTTCTAGTTATGAGCAAGTGGTTTTAGGGGGGTAAGTGAAAAGACCTGAGGTTCAGCTTTTGCTCCAAATCAGACTCTCTCCAGTGTATGTAAGGAATCTACAGAGTTTGTACTCAATAAACATACAGCATCTCCAAGATATGCTCCCTTGGACAAGGGCATATAATTCTCAGCATTAATTCTGCCACAACTGTCCTCTCTGCCATGGTTTCTTGAGATAAACTGAGGCTGAGATACAAACCCAAAGCTATTTTTGTGGGAGCAGGGCACTAACTACCTGGCCTAGCACAAACTCCCCCACTTTTTAGCTACATTACCTTTGCTAGGAAAAACTCCTTGCTGAATTCTGATTCAAAATATGGAGGAATTATTTTGTATCTTATTGCCATCAAGGACTTCTTTTCCTCATCAAGTTCTTTCCTAAGCAAGTTGTAGCATTTTTTGGTAAGGAAAAGAAAGAAAAAAGCATTAGAGCCGAGTTCACGCTGATTTTCAGTGTTACATTGAAAACATTGAGGAATGGAGCTGGTAAAGGCAAGGAATACCAAATTATGTTCTTTTTATTTGCAATTATCTCAGTGATAGATCAGCAACAGGCTGGTCTGTCATACCCAGACAATGCCCTCCCCAGCTATGGTGGAGATGATTTATGGAGGAGCTGACCAAAATGCACATGGACAGTGGCTGGCTGTTAAGGAGAGCTCCTCCTTGAAACATGCTCTAGTTGTCTAAATCTTGTAGAACACATCTGAGGCTGTCAATAGTATTTTTTCAGCCTTCCACCAATCATCTACATCTGAGAATTGGTATTTCAGATGCATTGCTAAAATACCTAACACTAAATTAATCTGATTTCCTTATTTTTATCACAAAAAACCTTGATGTCTCTGTGGATACAGAAAAAGCTGTTCAAACGTCTGAAGATAAGATTCACCAGAGTAAAGACCAGTTATGGTTTCAGCTTGATTTAGTTCAGTTTTACAATGCTATAGTTTCACTGACTTGCAAGGTCTAACATCAGCCATGAAATTATCACTCTTAATGATACTGAAAGTTCTGACACTGGCTTTAAAGCCAGACTTGCACATGATGTTCTTAGGTGCTGACTCAGACACACACACACTTAAAGCAATTCTTTAAATAGCATGCAAACCAGTGTAAAATGCTGTATTAGAATATAAATCTGAAACTATAAAGGTTTTTTATCTCATGCAAGTCAGAAAGTAATTAAGAAGTAGTATGGAAGAGAACTTCATTTTCAATTGCTATTTAACCTTTTGCAAAAATAAGAAAAAGCAAGTTTCTGATCATATTGGTTCATCACCATTTCAAGTTGTGTTTAATCTAAGAAAGAGTAAATGACCTAAATAGATGTCAAGATAATGATTTTCATTTTGCTGCGAATTAATGTATATTACTGATAACTTCATGTTAATCCTCGTTCATGTACCAGATTTTCTATTTCAACCTTGTGGCAAAGATGACCAGCAGAATCCTGGGCTGCAAGAGGAGGTGTGTTGTCAGCAGGCCCAGGGAGGTGTACCTTTCCCTGCTGAAATCACACGTGGAATTCTGTGTCCCTTTCTGGCCTTCCTGATACACAAAAGGGCCACAAAGATGATTAAGTGCTTGGAGGATCTGTCAACTGAGGAGAGTCTGAGAGAGCTGTGAGTTTTCCCTTGAGAAGCTTTGAAGCACTCCCAATGTGACAGATGTGCCTGGGATTCTATTTGAACAGCTGGGCTTACCCAGTGGAATACCCAAATCTTAACCTAATGTATCAGCATTTGAAAACATTCACATAAATCATTTTCCGTGCTGGTGGCAGAACCAGAAAACAGAACACAGAGCTTCTGACTTCAGCCTTGTTTGAATAGTTCAATTATCAGTAACACTGCTGGGTTTTGAAAAAAAATGACAGACTTCATCCATCCGTTCAGAATTTCTGTTACAGAGAACACCCATTATTTGCTAGCAAACCACTGGACCATCACCCAACACCCAGTGAAATCAATAACAGTCTTGCCAAAGGCAGACTTCAGTTGGCTCATAAAATAAATAACTTCCTGTCCTACTAATGCTATTACCTGTGCTCTTCTTTTCTCCTCTGCCACCTGGACACTGGTGTTAGTCCTTCTGGGCTGGATGATCAGGGAAGCAAAAAAAAGGAGTGAAAATGAGAAAACTAGCATTATGTTTTATAAGCATAAACATATTTACAAGATAAGCCTGGAAAATTATGAGAGTATGTTTTGTTAACATCTCCGTTGACTCCTGGCTTAGCCCTTGGTAGTTGGTACAAAATTGTTCACTCATATCTGTATTTTTATTATATTATTCAAAGAAACCTTCAAAATCTTTTTCCAACAAACTTTAAAGTATCTTTCAGATAAAGAGGCACAGAGAGACAAAATAGTCATAGGAAAAGATAGTATAATGTTGTGATATGTCTAGAGGTGTAGGTGCCAGTCCTTAATGACAGCCAGTTAAGTACATTGCCTTGCCCATGTGCTTGGCTCCATCCTTTGTGTTACTCACATTTGCATCAGTTCTCACTGGTCTGTACTACCTGAACCTCTGCTGCTGGTCCTCTCCTTGCGTAGCGATTGTCTTCGCTGTGTGACACTGGCGAGGCGAAGCCACTGCCTGTTCATACAGCTCAGTTATGTGAGCTGCAAGGTGAAAAGTATTACTGAATGCGTGTGGTCTGCTAAGCACTGCTAAGTGCTATGAATAAAAACCTTAGAAGGATATATTTTTAATGTGTCTTTCTGTCACTTGATGAAAACCTAACAGATTCTGTACTACCATGCGGGAAGGGGCAGAAAGAACTTCAACATCAAGTTCTGAACATTATCAGACAGGAAATCAAACTAATGTAGAAAGCACAAGAAGCAGATTAAGTTCATACCCCCTGTATTTCCTGAAATATCTTTATCATCTGTGATAAGATTTATCTCATCATAAGAAATATTTTATCACCATAAGACAAATCAAATATTTGTCAATAGGAAAAGTTGCTGATATTCAGTCACTTTCTGATTGGGGAGCAACGTTCCATATCTCTATCTCCTGTTGAAGAAAGTAATGTGGGCTTTCAAGAACTTTACTACTCTCAGCTCACTTAAATTGTGCTTAATTATATCTATGAGCAGCCATAATCAACACTTATGGAAGGAACTACTAGTTCAGTATGTAGAATGGAGAAAAGCCAGTCTTTCCTTATTGAAGATTGTGACCAGCTCTGGGGCTTTACTAAGGAGCCTCCCTGTCTTCTGACACCATCTTTTACAAAATGTGTTGTTTACTTCATGCTTTGAGCCTAAAGAAATTTCCTTGGTTGAAAACAAATTTTTGTGGCAAAATTTAGGAGATTAAAGTATTTGAGTGATACAATCCAATTTGACTATGACAACGTATCTCAGTGTTTCAGGGGACTTGGGCAGCTTTTTCACTATAAAAGACGACTTTAATTTCTCTGCTTTTTCTATTTTTACCTTTTAAAGAGCTTTTCTTTCCCACTATCATCTTCATTAATAATGTTATATTAAAATTGCACCTCCGCTTAAATCAGGAAACTGGGGAGCAAGCATTTGTTGCAGCAGTTTTCATTTACTTTGCACAATATGCTTTTTTTAACAAGCATAAATATTCTTGATAAGGCAGCAAGGATAGAAAAATAACCCTTTAAAGGCTGCCATCGCTATGGGATTGAATACTATAACTTTTGCTATGGAAACGCAAGTCAAAATGCCAAATACACATGCCTAAACATAGAAATTGTATTTTAGAGGTACTGAAACATTAATGCTAATAAATTTTAATCATCTGTGGAAATCACACAATTATCTAGCACATAGACAAATTCACCTTTATGTTTCTCCTTTAAAAATAATACTACAGTACTTTAAAACTTACTATGATATTTTAGAATTTAGAAAGATATTCAATTTTTATTACCTCTATCACTGAGATTTTCAATTGACTTCTCCCAGTTAGGAAAGGACTGCAATGAAAAGGAATAACTATGACCATGTGAGAAACAGACTTCACAACAACAGCATCCTGTTCAAAGGATTTCCATCCTAAACAAGTGTTGTTACCTGAGAATATGACTACAAAAATGGAGGTATTTCAGTGTGTTAGAAAACATGAGTTGGCAAAAAAGGAAATGAAATATGATTTCCCTGGTCTAAAGAGGTATAAATTTCCTTCTTGATGACCTACTTCACAGATGGCTTTGGATTTTATACAGTTGCTGTTTATTAAATCAACTAAGCCAGTTCAAAATTAAACTTGAATCCATCTGCAAAGGATTTGAACCAAATCTAAAACTCATGATCACAACAGGAAGTCAAATGAAAAAGTGTCCAGCAATCTGTGGGCTTCATTACTGAGGAGCAATCTTGTAGTTGACTTACAGTAAAGTCTTTGAGGGGTATGCAACTCTAAACTAAGCTGTTTCCTTTATTCTCATGCTATTCCTGAAAACCAGAGATCCTCTGACCAGGCAGTCTAAGTTGTAACAGAGATAGGGAACAATCAAGACTTGTTAGGAATGCAACACAGATTCCTAGGTCACAAGAAGGTCCACAGTGAGACTCTACTGCTCAGAAAAGAGTTGTCCAGAGTGAAGTCTGTACCTGGAAATGCGCTTATGGTAGCCAGGATACTCTACAATAATTAAGTCACTAGGTAAGTTCATTGGAACAGAGCAGCATGTGAGATTCAGCACCTGGGTTCTCATCAAAACAAATAGATAGAGGCAGATGTAGTTACTGACACATCTTTTCTCTATGTTCCTCTTTCCAAAGAAGTTGTGAGCTCCTTCCAGGTTCTTTTGCTAGATACTTCTTTTGTCTACTCTCTTTTTAAGACTTGTATGTCACTTGAAAGTAGTGAGCATAAAATAAATACCAAGGCTTGTAAAATCAAAAAATAGGCTTTAATTTCAGCAAATGAAAATGCTATCTTGGCTAAAAAGTTCAGAGACAGATTCCAGAAAAAGGTTAAAATAACATTATGACATTCTAGAGTAAAGTTAAGATCTATCCAGAAAGCCAGGAAAAGGAAATTAACAGCATTTAAAACTGGAAAGATTTTATTCCCAGTAGTTTTGCATGTTGAGACAAGGTTTAAAAGGTACACTGTAAGGCTGTGTTTGTTTGCTAGGATACACTCACTTTTGAAAGGTCAATGGAAGTGAATATTTAAACTAACATGGCTAGATCACATTTTTCAAGTGCCAGATTTCTTAATTCAGTATGTCTGAATTCACTACATGCATGTTATTTGATTAAATGGAAATAAAAGTATTTGAGACTAAAAAAGAAAATGATGTTTAATAACTACTTAAGATTTAGGATGTGAATTCATAGCATGCAAGGTACCAAATTTGAAGGAAGCTGTAGGAAACAAATTATTTAAAGAACTGAAAGAAAGCAAACTGATCACTCTTTCCATAAGATGTAAGCAGTGTTTCTCTCATTCACACTAATTCATTCCACCCACTTCTATTTCTTTTATCACTCATCTCTCACTAACCTCACTATTTCCTGACTGCTACCTCAAGTCCTTCTTCCCCTACTTAGCCACTTTTCTCATTACTTATTCTCCTCCTTTTCTTTTCATGCTCTAATAATCTGTGCAAATGAGCAGAGCACCTTTACCCAAAAATACAAATGCTCCTCAGCAGTAATAACAATATTCCTTCAAATCGTTTCTGGATTAGCTCAAAAGCAGGGCTTAAGCTCTTACTGTGGAGGTGGCTGTGGTTGAAATACAAGTCTCTCAGCTGCAATGACAACAGAAACAACTGAACCCAGGACAACTGGAACCATTCTCATCTTAATGTGGGGGAACATACACATTTCAGTAATTTTGGCCTATGTGTTTCAGAATGTATTATTTTATAAAGCCAAACTTCTGAACCATTTTGAGCACTGCTACCCAAAAATGGCAGTAGAGCCGTTCAGCAGCCCAGCTGAATGCTGAGTGTGGCTCTGCTTTACCATTAAACTATCGCAGAGCTAGCATATGCCTTCCTGACATTTGCTATTTTATTATTAGACAGTGATGTGTTTTAAGAATGACACTTTCAATACAATACAATGGTTTTGTTGGAAAAGGAAGTTAAAAACGTATTTTTTTCTCACTGTAACCAGTTCAAGGAGACTTGCAGCGTTCTCCTTTTCCTCTTCTGTTCGTGGTTCTTTTACATTCATTTCTTCCAGCTCTTTTTCCTGCTTTAAAACGTTGTCTGTATATTCCTGGTGGAACAATGAAAAAGAACAAGATGCAGATGTTTTCTTTGCAGAGGTAGGCTTAAGGGCACATATATAGAGAAAAGAGTTGGTAGAAATAATCGCAGAATGGTTTCAGTTGGAAGGGACATCAAACATTATCTAGTTTAACCCTTTGCAATGGTGGGTTCCTTAAAGCCCCATCCAACCTGGCCTTGAGTGTTTCCAGGGATGGGGCATCCACAACTTCACAGGGAAACCCATTCCAATGCCACATCACATCCATAGTGAAGAATTTCTTCCTAATACTAACCTAAATCTCCCCTCTTTCAGCTTAAAGCCATTGCCCCGTGCCCTGTCACTACATGGCCTTGTAAGAAGCGTAGGCCCCTTTTAGGCAGTGGTCTCCTTGGAGCCTTCTCTTCTCCAGGCTGAACAACCTCAACTCTCTCAGCATGTCTTTGTATG
>WYDI02031522.1:9191-19299 GCA_009867235.2 Psittacus erithacus
GGTGACATGGTTTAGTGTGAGGTGTCCCTGCCCATGGCAGGGGGTTGGAACTGGATGATCTTAAGGTCCTTTCCAACACTAACTATTCTGTGATTCTATGATTCTAAAAACTTAAAGGGAAGTGCACTGTAGCAGGGCATGCAGGTACCAGGAGCCAGAGCTCCTCTCCTGTAATGTCTTCTTCATTTCCATGAATAGTCACAGGAAACAATAGTTGACCAATACCTGCTGTGAAGGAAAGCCACTCACTGGACCTTGAAGTGTGGAAAAAAGAAAGCAAAAACATTATTTGAAGCCTTTAAATCAGGCCTTGTTCCTTTGTAAGAAAAACAGCTTAGCTTTACCACAGCCTCCAGTCTTAGTGCAGGAGTATCTGTGAAATTCTTGTTTGCCTTATGGGATGTCAGCTTGTAGGGTCACTGCTGATCTTAAAACCCAGAGCACAAATTTCTGTACTGTGCCTTTTGGAGCTGCAGCAGTTGCAATGCAACTCAAAGACATCTGGTGGCCGACAGCCACTGTCTTGGTTGGAGGGAAACCCCAAGCTTCTTGTGGCAAATTTTCACAGAACCAGTGCCAGCCCCTGCCACGGGCAGGGACACCTTCCACTAGAGCAGCTTGCTCCAAGCCCCTGTTACCAACCTGGCCTTGAACACTGCCAGGGATGGGGCAGCCACAGCTTCTTTGAGCAACCAGTGCCAGTGCCTCACCGCCCTCATTTATGCTGTCCAAAACTGTGGAGCACCAAATAGGGGTGCAAACAGGTATCAAAATCTTTCATTTCCATTAATATGACTTTATTGCTAAGAGGATGGAGAGTTTGCTGCATGAAGGTTGGCCAGGTTTGTGTACAAGAGCACTTCTCTTGGTGCAAGGCTTCCATCAAAGCAGGTGCCATGGAGGGATGTGGGGCTCCAGTGCAGGACAGGAGAGCTGGTGTTTAAACACTTAAAATATCACCATTTCTCTTGTCTTGGGTTTCTCATAAACATTCAGCAAAGCACTTGCATTCAATCAGACATATTAACTACTTAAGTTCCCCTCTCCAAGGATGCAGATTGTTATTTTATGCCAAATGTGCTGTAATTAAATTTGACATAAGCACATGGATTAAATATATGTGGTTTGGTGGGCAAATGGGAGATGGCTTTTCCCTCTGGCTCTATGGAGAATGCAGCCAGATGATGTGAAGCAGGGGAGAGATAATTCTTTGCTCTATATTTTGTTGTTCGGTGTTGTCTCTTTCATTAAAATTGTACAGGTTAAGCACCTAGTGCCAATAACTGGCATTCAGTTGACTGTCTTTGAAGAAAGTTAGCACCAAGCATTAGCCTGGCTTGCTTTGTGTACTCTTTATTAAATGTATGTGTGTATACATATAGTATACACATATAGATATGATTTTTAGGTAGAGGTGTTAGAGACAGCATATATTGGGTAATAACAGATTATTACTGATTTTTTAGTAAAGTTTTTCCTGAGATTAAGCAACTTTTTTTTTCATTGTCAAACCCCTGTGCCTTTCCATGTTACTTATAACATCGTTGTGCACATTTTAATTCACTTATAAGTTATGCTGCACTGATAGGAACCTCAGATGAGGGCCTTTTTTGTATTAATAGCAATAATACTTACTAAATCCTACTTTTATGTCAGTAACATCTAAATAAGGACATGGTTGTCATGGTGCCTGCTGCTGAGCTCATGAGAAATTGGGACACTTATTCCATAAATATTCCTATCTAGTTTATGAGCGAATAAAAGTGACAATAGTAAAACCATGGAGATAAGGAGATAAGATGAAGGTAGCATCCTCAAGATCAATGGGCAAAGAAAATGATAGTTGATAACTTAAATCCAGGATCTCTGCATGGGACACCTCTGCCAGTTCCCTCCATTCTGCCTAGTAACAGCCAAAGCGTTATCCTGGGATTTAGAAAAGTTCTTATTCCCAAGTGAAAAGAATCACTGAAGTTTTAGATGACTAGTTTGGTTACATGTCCTGGCATTTGTGGCAGAATGTTATTTTAGGGGGATTTTAATAGCTAAACTCATAAGCTTTTGCATGGAGGAATGGAGGGGGAACCAATCCTGCAATGAAAAGTTAAAAAGTGTGGAGCAGAAAAGTTGGGGTTTTGGTATACCTTTCTCTTCAGAAAAGTCAAAATTCTTAAAAAGAAAACAATTTTCTCATAAAAGCATGATTGTGGTTCCCTTTATTATTCATATTTCTCTTCTGCCAAAGAAATGAAACTGTCCGTATGAAGTCAACCAAAAATCAAATCTCATTTTAATGTCTAATGATCTGTTAGTGAATTTTGCATTAACAGCTTTAAAGAATCCTTATTTATCTTTTTCTTTATGTAAATTAAAATATTTAATATTAACATGTTCTGTGTAAAATTTTAATTTTAAAATGTTATTGTTTCCATAGTCTGTTTTATTGCCTTGGACAAATCAGATTCTCTTTCCTTCTCTGTCCATTTTTCTGTTTAATTTCAGAATTATCCAATGTAAGACAGTTGCCCCAACTCCTTGTAGCACACAGACCTGCATTAAAAATCCACATCCATACAGGAAAGATATTAAGCATATACGTAAATCCCATGAATGCCAAAATTAATCATGTTGCTGAAATAAGTCCATCGTCATTTTGCTTTGAAAACTTTTCTTTTACTGCTTCATTATACTAATTCTGGCCAATGTTCCTCTCAGTCCTTATTTGCCTTGCTGAAATTGAGCATAATTACTGTCCATTTATGAGGGTTAATTTTTGTACTATTTAAAAATCTAACTGAATTATGATCCCTGCTGCCCTTTAACTATGATTAGGCCTTCATTATTATTTGTACCTAAAAAAGATGCATTTCTCAGTATCAGATCCTCAAACCTCACTGACTTACTGCTTTACAAATTGCCACTCATGTCAATGGGACTTTAAGCCCTCATCATTACCGTTTCCCAGAATATACATTTCTGTTTCTCATATGTAATTTATGTGTTGACTCACTGTCACAAGTTTATTTTGAGTTGTTACTGGCACAATACACGGTTACATGGGTTTCCCTCTTTCTTCCTGCTGGGCTTCTGTAGTCCATTCCTTAGGTGTGTTAGCTTCTCATTAAATTAGCTCATAATACCAGACAGTAACTGCTAGTTGACTGTCAGCAATCTTTGGTTTTCTTGGGTTTAAACTGTTCGATACATACCCTTCGTTCCTCCAATGCCTTTCAGTTCAGCTGCCACCAAACTGGGGAAGTTCAGGTTAGATATAAGGAAGAAGTTCTTTACTGTGAGGGTGGTGAGGCACTAGAATAGGTTGCCCAAGGAAGCTGTGAATACTCCACCCCTGGCCTTGTTCAAGGCCAGGCTGGACAGAGGCTTGGGTGGCACGGTTTAGTGTGAGGTATCCTTGAACAGCTTGCTGTTCATCTTCCCCTCTTTGGTCTCCTGAAGCAGTCTTCTTCCACCTTGCAGTGTTCAATACCGATGATTTTTGTTCATTACGTATTTTTTTGGATGAGATTATGGTTCCCTACAAATCAAAATATTTTTAAGAGTATAATAATTTTCTAATCTGCTGAGCTCTGAGGTCATGAACAGGGCTCTTCCTATGCAACTGCTTTAACATCCAAGTAAGCCATTCCTCTTTGTCTTGCCTTCCAGAACATTTTTTGTCAGACCTTCTTCATGTGTTGCAGACAGACTGTCACGTAAAGTGTCGGGTTCTACATTTCTGAATGGAGCTCTGTAAGCTTCTCTGATAAACATCCTTTGAGAAATCAGGGCCTGATACAGGTTTACAACATTGTTAGATTTGATGATCTAAGAGTCTTCACAATTAAAATCGTGAAAAATTGAGAAAATTTAGAAAAATAAATTACTTCCAGTGCAATAACATTAGTTAAGGTTAAACATATTTCCATCCTTCATCTCTTCGCTGACACTTGTTAAGTGTTGACTCTTTATTGCATATATAGGTCAATCCTGTGTCTCTTTTAAAAACCTGCAGCCAAACTTCCTCCCAGGTCTCTGAAAGACCTTCCCATTTCTCAGACATACTAAGGATTAGCCAGAAGCCTTTGAAGAATTTCTAAGTGATTCCTTTAGAGTTATTAGATACAAGTATTCAGACTTGGTAATTTCAACATCTTTATATTTAATAGATGCAATTTAACCTACATTTTCACTATTTTACGACCTTGATTATATTTTTACATCAACTAGTTTGATTACAAATGTGCACCAGGAATGTTTTATTCCACAGTTATTGACATTTTTACTGTCTCTGTTTAGTAACAGTTAATTATTGCACATAATAATCAATTATTAGAATTTATTGTATCAAAGGTGAACTTTTTGTGAGCGTTTTGTCAGTAGTGTTGATATATCTGACTTTTCTTACAAGTTGCTCACATATATTAGCTTTAGCTTATACTAATTGTCACAGATGTTTCCTTGTTTCATTTGTTATACTTTGATTCCTGTTTTTTATAACTGCTTTCATATCCTCTTTTAGAGAAAATATGTAAACCTCCTTGTGAACAAAAATCTGCAGCTTTTGGGAGCACCAAGTAAATTGTTCTTAAGTGTTGGCCAGTTTTTACAGAAAGCTTTCAGGTTCTTTGTTCCAGCCATTTCCACATGGGTGTCTTTAGCGTTAAGAAATTTCATCCTTTCAAACATATGTGAATTATGTAGTTTTTAAAAAATATAACCAGACTTGGCCATTTGTATTAGGCACCTAGTGCATTTACTTTACTCTGGTTTTGCCCACTAGGACAAGGGTCATGGCAATGGATGTTACACACGTTATGCAGGCTGGACTTGGCAGGTCAGCTGTCCTGTTCCATAAGAGCGAGCAGAGGGCTCGGAGAAGGGGGCTGGGGCAGGACTGGGCTGTCTCAGGCAGAAGTTTGTGGCACCAGCACCCTGTCCCAGGTCCCATGGCTCTGACACTGAGTTTCTTGGAACTGAGCAATGAACACATTGGTTGCTTTGGTCTGACATAGCACAGTGCCTTGCATGTGTTTGCTTAATATCAATCAAAAGAAGGGATTTTGGGAGGCATGGGCAGGTTGGTATTGTGTGGAACTAGAGGTTCTCCACATTACATAGCAGTTTCATCTGAACCTATCTGAAGGTCATATGAAGTTTGTGGGTGGCCTCAAGCTCACTATGGGCGGCTGTTCCTAGGAGCAGAGAACCTGTGGGTGCATGTGATGCTCTGATTTCTCATGTCAAGTGTTAACTCTGCAAGAGATAGAGTAATCAAAGGTATCTTAGGATTTCTTGTGCATCTTATTTTAAGTTCCCAGACCTATGCTTAAGCTTCCCTTAAAGAAAACATAGACTTGGTTTTATTTTCTTTAGCTTTCCAGTGCCATGGAAGCAAATGTGCTGACTCGTACACAGGGACTGGCTGGGAGGTGTCACCAGTCTGGCCAGGATTGTTTTAGATCTGTAGCTCTGAATACACATCTTCAGGCTTGTTCTTGAAAAGACCGGAGACACATATTCATTCTCACAGTAGATTTTGTGTTTAAGGACTTTAACAACTAACATTAGCAACAGGACTACTAACTACTTTGCTATATGTGAAATTAAACAGGATGATTTCCAGCTTTTAAATACTTAAAAATTATTGAAACTCTCCTCTGTTTGCTTACTGGTCAATGTTTAATCAGATGTAAATATTTCACATAAAATCCAAACCAACAAGTTATCATTAAAGTTTAGCAACCTGCCTGCTCTATGGAAAGAGCTGGGATATTTTTAAGGTTTGTGACAATCATTAGGCACCAGCTTTTTGCTGGCCCATTCTTTTATTTCTCCACATAGATCCTTGCCATACCATCTACATTTTCATTTCAAAATGAACAAATTCTTCCTCAAAGCCAGGTAGATGCATACCTGCTCATAAATTAGCACAACAATCTCACACACCTGGTGCAGTTGCTGGCAGCTCTTAAACTCACCCTTGTGTTATCATGTGCAAAAGATTATTCAGAAGGTACAAGAAAATCACAGGCAAACTTCACATTTTAAGTTTCTTTTCAACCTGCCACCTGAAGCATGCTTGTGGCTCTGTCTCAGCGCTGTAAGCACTTCACTGGTTTATGTGCTGGCCTCATCCACCTGTGCAAAGTGACCAGGGATGGCAGGAGCAGTTTGCAACACAGGATTAATCTGATGCATTTATTGCCCTTTTGCAAAAGGGCCAGTAACTATCTGTGACACAAGGCAGATGAGAATTTGGCCCTTGTCTCTTTTGAGCCTCAGAGATGGTGTGAGCACCAGGGAAGTGCTGAAAAAAGGAACAGGAAACAGATGGGAGATGAAATTTCTTCAAACACCACAAAATCTAAGACTTCCCAGTCTCACACCTGAGAAAAGCCGGGCAGCACAGTGCAAATGTGGCCTTACACAGACGTACACAGAGAGAGCAAGAACGGACAGGGACAAAGTGAATGTCCAGGTAACAAAGTGCACACAAGGAGCATTTTTCTACTCCCCTGTGGCTTCAAAAAAAAAGAAAAATAATAACAAAAAAATCTTAAGTCTATTTTTGTATCAGAGAGTGAGTGAGTGATCGGCCCTGGCTTCATCCAGCACAAGAAGGGGGAGAAGACTGAGGCAGTCCTCTCTCACACATGCAACAGTCCTGGAGAGCAGTGGGGACACTGGTGGGAGTGACCTGTGCCTTTGCAGGCAACAAACCAAATCATCCCTTCCCCGAGGACCCAGAGGGATGCATTAAACACCACCGAGGAGGAGGAGGAGGAAGAGGATGACAGTGACATCCCACTGCAGCGGAGTGGCTGGCGGTGCAGAGGTCAGTGGGAAGCAGCTTTCAGGCCCTGCAGTGAGCGCCAGCACTGCAGCACATTTTACTTTGGGTGACTGTGTTGGCAGTTTTATTTATATTTTCCTTCAGAGTGGGGCAGAGCTCTTTAACCATGAAAAGAAATTTAATCTTTTTGCTGGTAAGACGGTAAAATACTGCAATCAGGCTGACCTCCCGCAAACAGATCCCAACAGCCCGGCTGTCCAAAAATCCGAGACACCCCTCCCCCGGCCCTGCAACTGCATTTCACTTGTGACCTCAGGCAGCCTGTGGCCAGACAAGATCCTCTGGACACATCCCTGGTGTGGCAGCGATTAGAGGCGCTTTGATTACCCAGCTCAGCTGGTCCTCAGGGCTTGCTGCCCGCGCCCCTGCCCTCTCCCTGGGCACCACTGAGCAAGGTTTAAGGCAAAGCTCCTTCCTCCCCCGCTGGCCCCCTTTCATTTTCGTAGGGCGCATTAAACCTCAAGACGTAGTTAACACTAATCCTGATTTATTTAGGATTTATCTGCATTATTAATTCTGGTCATGCTGTGAAATAGTACTAAGGGCTCCAGTTTGTATGTAAACTTGCAGAGGGGTTTATTTGAGACTTTTCTTTCAAGTGCTATTTTAACCAAAATCTCAAAACTTCCCCTTTTTAAAACACTTCAGATGGGAGCTAGCCACAATAATTAGATTTATTGTTATTTTTTTTCCTAGTAAATGCTCTCTTGGACTATTTTATGCATTAATCTGGATTTCATGTGGATTTAAACATTTACAATGCAAAATAATTTGGGTTAAAAATAATCCCCCTTGATAAAGCTAAAAAACCCCCACAACTGCCACCATCTCTGACAGCCATGTCAGATCCTTGAATATGCAAATGGAGGCCAGGAGAAGCCTGAGCAGCCAGAACCAACCATGGCATCTCCTTTGATAGCCTAGTCAATCAAACATCTCAACCCTTGGACAGTGTGAAGAACCTGGATCTTGAGCTACCAATTCTCAAGTCTGAACTCCCTCCTGTTTTACCAGTGGCCACGGTCCATCTGGCAGTCTTTGTGCCAATGCACATGTGCCTTCTCCCGATCCCTCCTCTACCAAGATGAAACAGGCATTGTCCAGCTGGTGGTTGGGGTCTCACCCTCCAATTCAGCCTTGATTTGTGGAAGAACTGTTGAAACCAGCTGTCTATTGATGGGTGTCCATATTTAACCCTGATTTAATCAGTGTACGAAAGATCAAACCTAAACCTGCTGAATCAATATCTCATTCTCTTCAACTCAAGACAGGCCTACCAAACTACCCTGTAATGCCGTAAAACTGAAAGTGGGAAAGCTGCTCCCTGCCCTCAGCAGAGGGCTGGACTCCAGGCTGTCCCATGAGGTCTGCCTGGAGTCTCCATCATGCCAACTGTCCCACTCAGTGACTCTCTGGAAACCCACCACAGCAGTGCTTGGGCATGCTGGGAGCCCTCTCCTATGTGGACATAAGGTTTATGGATACTACCTGTAGTAAGAGATCAGAAGTCGTAACTAATTCAGTTTCTTACATGATCTGGCTTCTCTTCTACCTGAAGCTAATAGGTAGTAAGATCCCAAGTGTCTTTAGGCACTGGCACTAACACAAAGTTACTAAGACTGAGAAAATAGTTCTCAAATGCAGGTATTTCCAGTTTACACCTTTCTTCAGTAGTGGTGGCGGTACATGTTTGTCCATTCTCCTCTCTGAGGCCGTGATGGTGCTGCTCCTCATGTCTGTTCTAAACCAGATTGCCAGGCCTATAGGGAACAATTTTCTAGGGTATTTATTTGTTTCCTGAATAGGCACTTAGGACACAGGCATCTCTTGATAATCTCTGCAAAAAGGAGCAGAACTGCAAGGGCTTCTAACACTGTAATACCACACAGTATTCCCGAAGTAAAATTAAAACATGCAGATTATCAAAGGTACAATTCCATAGCAGCCATGATATCTAGCATCCCCTTTTGAAAAATTACAAGACAGGATGAGGCAATGTATAGTGTGGAGCTTAACTGTCACCAGTCTGGTGGGAGATCTTGGGGTGACAGTAAATAGTTCTCTGTAAATATCATTTTGGTGCACAGTAATAATCAAAGGATCAAACAATGTAACGAATTATTAGAAAAGAAGTAGAAAAAAACCTATATGCATCCTTTATGTACCTGTCTCTTAAATAATCTGTGCAGTTCTAGGCTTATCTCAAAAAAATGGGAAGAGAATGGGAAAAAGTCAGAAAAGTGTAAGAAATGTGATAGAAGTAGGGAACAGCTCCTGGATGTGACAAGGATATGAGGCAGGGTAGGCACTGCTGGTCTGGAAAAGAGTTGTCACATAACACGGTGACTGTCACAGAACTGTAATTTAACAGACAAGGTTAATAGTGAATGTTGTCCGCTGTCAGCCCTGGTCCAAGAATGAGGGGGCATCGAATGAAAACTGAAGTCCAAGCAATTTTTGATCTAAAAAGCAGACAAAGAGATGAAGCTGTTTGTTCACACCAGACAAAATCATGCTGCACAGCTCTCCTGTAGCAAAGCTGTGGATGCTGGCTGTAGGTTCAAAAGGCAACTGAGCTTTATGGAGAAAGCTTTATGTGAGAAAAATTCATTGAGAATGACTGAAGAGTGGAGCACTAGTTCAGAAGTTGCTGGCTGCTGGGGAAGCATCACTGACTACTTACTTATTTCATACTCTTCCTTGCAGGGCTCTGCTACTGTTCACTCTTGATGAGAATATATTGGAGAGATGGACCATTAATTTAATTTATCATCTTATAATCCCTTAACTAGAAATGTGACCTGTTTAGTTCAGATAAAATACTTTCCCAAAACGGCAGGTCTTAGAAATCAGTAATGAGTACACCATCATTACATCTTTATAGCAGAAGCTATGTACTTGAAATCATAAGTGTTTGTCAGCAAAAGAGCAGAGAAATCTACTGACTCTTCCTTTCAGTCATGTCTTGAATTAGGTGCATTCTATGGCCTGGGATATATCAGAACTTGTACATTTATCAGAATTCTGATGTTGCTCTTAACCCAGATTACAATCATAGAACAGTTAGGGCTGGAAAGGACATTAAGATCATCTAGTTTCAACCCCCCTGCCATGGGCAGGGACAGCTCACACTAAACCATGTCACCCAGGCTTTGTCCAGCCTGGCCTTGAACACCTGCAGGGATGGAGCATTCACAACTTCCCTGGGCAACCCATTCCAGTGCCTCACCACCCTTACAGTAAAGAACTTCTTCC
>WYDI02031523.1:0-15128 GCA_009867235.2 Psittacus erithacus
GAAGTTGTGAATGCTCCATCCCTGGCAGTGTTCAAGGCCAGGTTGGACAGAGCCTTGGGTGATATGGTTTAGTGTGAAGCCTCCCTGCCCATGGCAGGGGGGTTGGAACTAGGTGATCTTAAGGTCCTTTCCAACCCTATTTTATGATTCTAAATATTTTTAGCCACCCTCCTAAATTATATTGCTGCTAATTCTTAATACAGAATATTTACACATACAGATAAGAATGCCCAGACATATGCATTCTTTCAAATGATTATTCATAATGTTACTGTTGACTTTGTTGCCTGTTTACTTGGCTTTTAAATATTTAATGTCTATTCCAAGGCGCAGAACTTTGCCAAAAGTAATCGTAACTTTCACAACAGAAAGAATCTGCAATTGTTTTCAGAAACTTTCTCTGCAACTCTTTAATATTACAATCTCTTTCTGTGAAACTCAATGCAATCTCTATCCCACATCCTTTAACTAACATTGGATGAAGATGTTTTCAATTCAAAGTGTCTTGTAAGGGACGTGCTAGGCACCTGACCTGAATTTTTCAGATAATTAATTTTTAAAGTCACTTGCAAGGAGAGGGCTAATAAAGGCAAGGTGTGTACATTTATAAAACAAGCAAGAAAAAGGAGTGTTCAAATTAATTGCTAGGCCTTTGAACCTTTGTGAATAGCTATTTTTATTGTGCCATTAAAATTTATGGGGTTGTCTTTTCCACATGCAAGCTCTTTGTTAGAGAACGAGGAAGGAGAGTTGAGGAAGGGAGAGAAATACTGATGTGTTTGTCTTCCAATAATTCAAATCTCTCTACTGATACCATGAAATTTCAACATACTCTAAAAATGGTCTGCTATTAATATATTGTATAATGTATATATGAATCCATCAGACTCTGGTCAGATTCTGGAATGAACAAGAAAGGAGTTTCTCTTCAGACTTTAGTTGGGGACTCATTCTTTTCATGTTCGTACCCAGCTACGTTATATTCACAGAAACTTAGAGAAACAAGGCTGAAAGAGACCTCAGATGATCAGCTATCCAGTGGGTGGCCCAAGGCAGGCTCTGTTACACCTAGGTCAGTCCTGAACAAGTATTTTGTACAAGCTATGGTGAAGACCTTCAATGACAAAGACTCCTAAACCTCCCCAGGCTATCATCTGTTAAAGTTGCTAGAATGAATCCAAGTGAATTTCAAACTAATCCAGATGTTGTGGAATTGGCTCTGGACTGAAATCTCAAGAGCCTTTTAGCATGGAATAACAACCAGATGAATCGAGGCTCTTAAAGAACCTTCTCTCCTCTGCTCTTGGATGACATAGGTGCAAGACTGAGAGACATTCACGTTCCAAGCAGTGCAAGCATTCTCATTCTCCCCCACTTTTACAAATACAGACTCTCTTGTTTCTATCATAATGAGCATAACATCTCCCCTCCTCTATGTAATGATCTTCCCTTTAGATTCATCACGAATAGCTGGGAGAAGAAAATACAATTACATTTCCTAATCCCATGTCAGGCTGCCAGGCCTTGCTTTGTACTTGAAAAACAGAATGAGTCATATGAAAAGGAAAAGCCACAGAGGATCCAACAGATTTTTATTCATATTCATCTCCACTTTTGTATAAACTTTGAAAACTGGCACAAAGATGTTCCTCATTCAGCTACTGTCCTGTACATCATGAGCGGTGGCCACAAAGCCGCATGTGTCTCACCAACCAAGAGCTTCAGTTCCTTCCAAACCTCTATTGACATGGCTGCCTCCTGAACAGCTCAACTAGCAAGCCTCCTTCAACAAAATAGGATTAAAATAAAGACATCTAAGATGAGCATACCCTGGCAATAAGGTCAACTGGCATGGAACAGCCTGTGTCCATACTATTCGCTACCTTAATTTTCAGAGTAGAAATGTGTGGAGAGCATCCAGGAATGATCAGTGAATAGTATTCCCTAGTCATCCCAAGGATATCTTTGGAAGATAATTGTGACCAGGGCTGTTCTGAAAATGTGGCAGCATAGCTTATGGGTACGAATGCCTAGAGCACTCCTGCAGAAGGCACAATTTACTCCAATAGCTATGAAAATGCCTACTTTGATTCATCTGAGCCCACATTTCTACGATGTACCTTATGGCTGCCCTAATCCAGAACTGGAACTGAGTTGTTAGGTTTGTTAAAACCTAATCTAGAAACTCGCATGGTTTGCTTGAGTTAGAGCTGACAGTATTTCTGATACACATCAGTGCTGTGGGCTGAGAAAACCTGCAATCCCAAATCCTGTAGTCCAAGGATAAACTGTACCTCAGACTTTTGGACATTCAAAATCTGGACTGTGGCTTGGGATCTACTGATACTTGCGCATATTGCCTATTTCCAGTGTTCCCATGGGAACTGACTGTAAAGTCAATTCTTTTTTAAGTTGAGCTCTGACTGAGGTAAAGTGGAGAGTAATTAATGACCTGAGCCAGGTACACCATCCCTTTCCTTTGCCTCTCCACATTTTAATCAGCTACACCGAAAAAGGAATCTCCTCACATATTGTGCACATAATAAATGATAAATAGATAAATAGCAAAGTTTAAGGTCAAGCAGGCCCATCTGCCCACAATAACATCGTCCTTTTATTACTGACTTTGATATTTGAGATCTTCCACTCTACAGAATTAAAAAAAAAAAAAAAAAAAGGAAGATAGCATTTAAATTATTGAAGTCCTTGGCTCAGGTTTTCAAAGGAATGTACTCTGAGGCACGAGAAACCCAGGAGCTCTATTCACTTTAAAAAATTCTAGTATTCCAATTAGGAAAGGCAGCGAGCTTTTTGTTTCTTAGCTGCCTGAAGACATGGAAGAGTTTGGGAGGCTGTTTAAAAATCCCTATAATTCTGATAAAGGCTTTTATATTTGCTCCTAAGGCAACACCTATGTAATATAGTTGTTTGCACTTATTTTGGTAGCAAGAGATGGGGAGAAAGCAGTAAGAATTATTTAGAAAGTCCAACAGACCACCTGGTAGAGAGAAACTGTATGAAACCATCAGCAACGGCTGAACAGAAGGAAAAAGTGCTCCAGAAAGCCACTGTGGTGTGCTGCCTCATCCTCAGAGCAGGATTAATGCTGTTTCTCAGGAAAATCAAACTGCATAAGGATGAGAATAAGCAGCAACATGGATCATGTTAGAGAGATTTTCCCCTTAATAATCCTGTTGTTAAAAAAAAAAAAGAAAGAAAACATCCAATTTGCATTGATTAAGAATTCTACAGATTGGCCTGTTTTTCCCTGTCTCAAAAGAACTTACATATATCTTTTGTGAGAGAAAGACTAGCATTCTAAGCGCCTCTAGAAACTTATGACTTCACTTCTGATTGGAGGCTTTGAGTGTTATTAAAATGCTATTAATTATTCATCAGTTGTCATTATTACTATTGCTGTTGGTTTAGTATATTACTGATAATCACCACACATTATTGGATATTATGGTTATAATGTACCATTATAGCATATGTATCAACAATAATAAATAGTAATAATAGGAACTAAATTAACATTAACAAACATTAATAATATGCTCCAAGTGTGAAATAACAGCATTATCATCAACAAGAAAATGCTGCATGCGCCAGAGCCTGCGCCAGTCACAAGATTTCTAATGCGACAAGTTTCAAGACACTTTTGAAAATAAAATTTTAAGTGTACAAAGCTCAAATGAAACTAATCTGACTCAGCGTATTGTAGCAGACAACATGCAGATGTCAGCCTACAAATTACTGTTAAGAAAGAATGAGTCTGTGCTCAATTATGGGACTGTTTTTTCTTTGGATCTCTTTTCAGAGGCAGAATTTTTTTAAACAAAGATTTGTTCTTCAAGATTGTTCTTGGAGCTTAAGTGTACAATTTTGTTTCTGTTTATGATGAAACTACCTGTGCAAGGAAACTTTATATTTTCGATTATTTGCCTGTTCAAAGGTTTTCTCAGAGAAATGACATAGTTTTGTAGTCCATGAATCATTTTTAAAAAATAGTTAATCCAAAAAACTGTGCACTGAAACATTTTTTGGTTGCAAATGTCCATGCACCTTGAGCAGTTTTTGTTTGAATAAAACAGGCAATTTGGTGAAGTGAATCAAACTATCACAGTCCTCAGAATTTGGGGAATACAGGATAATCTAGGAACAAAAAAAAATCTGATGTGCAAAATTATGTTCAGACACAATCCCTTTGTGCCACAGCTTATTGCTGTCATCTGTGACTTACTACGCTGGGTGTGCCACTCTCTGATCTGAAACTCTGTGGCTTTGCATTCAAAATGGTGCTCCAAAAGTGGACATGGAATTCTGGTAGCGCTCATGGGATGAAAGAACTCTTCCATCAACATCTTCATTCTTGACATAACAACTGCTAAATACCAATTTGTTTAATCTTTTAAACTGCTACACTTCTGTACATGGCGGGCAATGCAGGAATCCTCATAAAGAATGTGGTTATCCTGATAACAGTTCCAGCCTTGATTTTGCTTCATTAAAGTGAGTGGCAGTTCTCCTGCTGATTATGCTACAAACAAATTTGGGCAATCAACAATCAGGAGAGAAACAAATATTCACACTACTAAGATGTTAATTTTTGATTTTCTATCAAAGGTCTATTTTTTTGGCTGGCTTTACTTACGAAAAACACTTAAACATATTTAACTATGGTATTTGATCCCATTGATTTTAATGGTATTCAACCATATAGGAATGATATTTGATCATTAGGAATGATGATAGTCTATAATAGGAATCATAAATGCAAAAATTAGTTGAGCAAGTAAAAATGAATAAATAGCTATGCCTGTATGAGTTAAAAGCAAACAGTTCTCTAACCTATAGGTATGCCCTTCCAGCACCATCAACACATTGTTTACCTAAGTGTGGGGGGTTTCCTATATCACTAAAAAACAAACAAAACTTTGCTGAGGCAAGAAATTTAAGAAAGAATAATTTCCATTAGATATAGCTCTCCTGCACAGCTGGATCAGCATCTGATATATTCAGATTCTGAGTAGTATGTAAATGCAGTATTTTCTAAAACAAGAAAACAACCTGTTATTTTGTTGCATGACAAAGCTTTCATTTATTAAAATGGAAGTTCTTTAGGATGTTGAATTTAATATATGCTTTGGTAAATAATGGGAATGGGGGAAGTATAGTGGCTACAGTTCTGAAAGCATGTACGGGCTGCAGTCATACCTACTATCTAAACTACCAGCTTTTCATGTATTAAAAATAAGTATATAATCATAATTATTGCTGGTTATTTCAGTTTTAATGAGGAAAAAACCATAACAATACATTAGAAGAACAAAGGCTGACAGGTGTATTAACAAATGTGTTTATAGAGATACAGATGCAATTTTGTTTTCAGCAGGGAGTTAGAATAACAAAAATAACTTTAATAAATCCACAGTCAAGATCAAACATTCATAAGCAATATTCAAATATCTTAAAACATGTCCTTCATCTGTCTGAGACCATTAACAATAGCTACACTACAAAATACCATATGGGGGGTGTTATGGCATTCTTAGTAAGTATTAAATAGGCTATTTAAAAGGAAAATACCCTCCACCACAGAATTGAAAAGTGAAAGCAATCCTTCTCTGCCACATACTATGTATTTTTCCTGTGCAACAAACAGTTTATACCTTCCCTAGAGGAAAGTGTCAGTGTATAGCCAGGGAATGTGATATTCCAGCTCTTTCACTTGGTGGTACAGGAACGGCAGAAGACACCTATGTGAAGGCAGGGGGTTGGAACTAGATGATCTTAAGGTCCTTTCCAACACTAATCATTCTATGATTTTATGATCTTCCAAGACAGAAGAGTGCAGAAGATGCTTCATCACCAAAGAATGCAAATACATTAGATTATGGAAAGCACAATCAGAAAAATTGCAGACATGCATTTAAATAGTTTGCTTCAGTCCTTATTAACAGGAATTTGAACGATTGGATCTCTGTAATTTCACTTGTTATGTTCAACAAAAGAAAAAGGACAAAGAAATTCACTTTTTATGTAAAAAGTCAGTTTTCATCCAGTTTTCCACCTTACGTCCTACACTGCTCAAATCTGGATGCATATAAAAAAATGTGAGTATGCAGATAAAACCTTTCGCATGAGTCAAAAAGACGTGTCATTTGAGGCTTTCTCAAATGCTTGATATACTTTTATGTGTATTTTTTTCTCTTTATAATGGCTACTTAAGGAGTCAGGAATTTTTTAAAATCTAGTCAGAATTAATAAGTTCTATAGAACCTTTCAAGAGCCGTATTATAGAAAGACTGTAATGAGTAAATAGTCTATTTTGCTAAAGAGAACCAAAGCATTCACAGTGTCTGCCACCTGAAGACACCTTTGGTGACCTCCGCAACTTCTATGGCAGACATTAGCTATGACCTTATAAAAAGAAGCCTTTCATTGAAAGCTGGCTTGAGAGAACCATTCTGTGACTTCAAGGAAAGACTTTGTTTACTTTTCTTTACTTTGGCTTTTTAAATTTAAGTTCTGAAAGCAACAAAACTTACATGACTGCACTTGAGTATGTATACTTGTCCACATATTCACGCCTCCTAACAGCCAGTCAAATCAAATTTGACAGAGCAACAAAGCCATGAAAAGTTGTAAGTAGGAGTGATCTCACTGATTGTGGCTGCTAAAGGGGATAATGTATGAGCTCAACTTATTAGACACTAGAGAATCTACACTGCTTTGGTAACCTAGTAAATGTTCTGCTCACCAGATAGACTTCATCTGGAGTCTGCAATCAGACAGGGACAGCTGTGGATTCCATTTCTGTTTTCTTTTTATCTCTGCATTGGCTTGTCTCTCCCAGTGGCCACTACTAGCACTCCAGAGTCCTTGGCCATTCCTGGTCATGTGCTTTATCCACTACCCAGTATCAACAGCCCTACAACCTTCCTCTCCCATCATTCAAGAACTCCAGCAGCTTCAGTCATACAGCTTGTCTCACGTATCCTTTCTGAACCAAGGCAGCAAATAGCAAGAATAGCAATTGCTTGGACCACTTTTGCAGCGCATATATATAATAAATACTCAATACATACAAAACTATTTTATTATTATATAAACTTATAAATGTATACAAAACCATTTGTTTTATAAGCGCTTGAAGGCATTTGTAGCCACTGGCAATCAAAGACTTTTCAAGAAATTAGTATGAAACACATAGAACGTGTGACATCCTGTGACGTATAATATGACACACATTCCTGTTGAAACTGATGCTTAAAAATGTTTACTGATATTTTTAAGAGTTGCAGTTCTTTTATTTGTATTGTCAAGACTAAGTCATAGTAGTGACCTGCAGAACCTTACTACTGCATATTTCACTAGGCAGCAGCACATAATTCAAGCATAAGAAAACAATAGTCTCTCCCCACCTTTCAGCAAAGAGGGAAAAATTCAACACTGTGGTAATGCTTCATACCATAAAAGCATCACTACTGTGGCAAAAAAGTCTATACTGTACTTTTACGATCTTTTTTGTCTGCTTTTCCTTGTTCCAGTCATGCTATCAATCCAAAATAAAGTTAATGGTACTGTGAATTACTACTAAAGGCGTGAAATCAAGAAAAGTTTCAAAACCAAAAGATATAAGGATATGGACATATTCCTAGATCTCTGGAGGATGCCAAGGAACAGAAAGGATTCCTCGTTGTGGCATTAATTTTTCTGCATACCTATGTGTGGCAAACAATTTCTTGCAACAGAGGAATCCATTGCATGAACGCAGGTTTCTTATCCAGTTAAACGAATGCCAAAACCGCATCTACTGAGTGAAAAAAAGGAACTCCAGGTATTTTATTTTCCAGATTAATATCCTTGCCATCAGGCTCTGAAATTATTCACTTCATGTTCATTGGGTGTGCCTACAGAGTCTTTGTAGACTGTGAAGGAATAGACCTTGGTTCCTAAGCCACACCTGGTATGGATATGTTCACATTCTTAGTGTTCAAAGCCAGCACCTCCTGCAGAAGGCTGACTTCAGCTAGGCTTTCCGCGGATCCAGAAGAAAACTGGCCTGTGTTAGAAGGGAACTAATTCCCTCCAGAGGAGAGAATGTGGATAGGGTGGTATAAGCACAGCATGGATGACCAGGGAACTAGCAGTTATGCAGCAAAACAGATATAAAAGTGAAATGACAGAGCAGAGGCATTTAGTGGATTTTTGTACCAAGTAACAACTTCAGCAAGTGAGAATGTGAGGTGCTCTCAAATTCCCCTTGTTCTTTGTTTAGGTCAGTGACCTAATGTTTAGCGGTAAGTGTTTTCCTCATAACAGGACATGCAGCAGCAGCAAACCCACATCTCAAAGATCAGTCATCAGATTAATGGATATTGTGGGGTAACATTTTAGGGTTTTTTTGTAATGCATAGCCCATGATTTGAGCACTTACCTCTTGAGATGCTTCTAAATGATATGCCCCTTGCATAAAAAGGCACCTGTCTAATCAGGTATAAGCATTTTTAAACAGAAAGACACAAGATATAATATTCAGTGATGCAAAAGAACCTGTAAGGACTTTGCCCAAGGCAGTATCTTTGACCTAGATTTGTTGCCTTTGGTTTTTAGAGAAATTATAATTTAATATTCATCAGCTCTTGCATGCTGAGTTGCTAGCTGGGGACAGTATCACCTATAAATAACTTCAAATAAATAAGCTCAACCAGATAGGAACAACTGTGGCCAAAATGGAAATGGGGTATGTTTGAACTGAAGAAATAAATAAAACAAGGAATCTACCTAGTAGCTCTGCTGCAGAAATTTAATAGCTGGCAATGACTGATACCATGATAGACCTGAGCTGACAATTTTCTTACAGGGATATATTAGTCTTTCTTAAATTATTCCAGACTAATAAGCACATTAATGTTGTGTTGCTCATTTATCTATGTCTACAGGTTAACAGAAAAAGGAAAGAAAGAAGAAAATCATTAAAAGTTGAAGACAAAATAACCAAGTAGTTTCACTCAGCTAGAAGAATACTATCTCCTGTCCCTTTTTACTTTGGAAATTAATGTTTATAGTCAGTAATTTAAAAGGCAGCCCCCTTTGTATTTCATTGGCACCATACCTTTGTAGTTTTGGGGTCAAAGAAGTAAACAGCTGTGGCAAATGAATCCAAGCAATCTAGCCTGGTAACTCATCATGGGGAAGAAATGGATTGTGGCAAGGCATCTGTAGAATTTCCCTAAGGCCATCATGATACTGTAGCTTAAAAATGACATATAGTTTTGCAGTCTCCAGATGATCATTTAGATTAGGTTAACAGGAAAATCATTCTTTGTAAGAATGGGAACAACAAATGGCAACCAAAAAGTACTGGTGCTTCAGCAGAAACGCACTTACTTAAATTGCATTTGGTCACCCTCCACAGAAAGGAGAGAAAACCTTTTAGCACTCTTAAAAGTGAGAGATGAACAGCACTGTCTAGAGCCAAGTGTTTCAGAGATGGAGTCAATGTGTGAAACATCCCCCATGAGCTAAGCTAGCACTCCCGATTCCCAAACCACATCATGCCTACTGCTGTGGGGCTGAGAAAGCTGCCAGTCCTGCTGTTCCTTTGTGCTCAGGAAGATGATGGTTTTATGATGCAAATGAAGGTCGACTGAAAACCACTGCACCGATCTTGCTCCTGACCACCTGCACCACTTTTTCCTCCTCTGAGACCCGGGATCTCCTTGATGGAAAATGTATTCTTCTTTACTATGGCTGCTCTTGGTGGCTATGACAAGGCACCTGCTTCCCTGCAGAGGGCTCCTGTATAAATCAGTATAGCATAAGGACATTAAAGAAGTCAGAGACAGAGGACTGAGCGCCTATTTCCACCAAGGCCCTAGCATACCTAAAGTATAGCAATAGCAGAGTTACTCAGCTTGTTCAGTCCCAAGTGTTCTTTTCCTTTCACAAAAATAAATCTCCATGGGTTGGAGGGCTGGACTTGGCCCTCAGCAGAGAACCCAAACAGTGATGCAGATTGAACAATGCAATCTAGCTGTTTGCCCTTGCTGTGGTTTAGCACATTCACACCATAGAAACACAGTATTTCTGGTTTTGACAGGAGTGCTTTGCTGCATCTGCACTCCGCAATGCCATCAGCAGGAGCCACAGGCCTGTGCTGCCTGGGAAGTATGTACAGCGAAACACCCAGTACTGCCAGGGGATGCAGCAAGACCTTTGTCAGATGCCACAAGAACTGGTCTCAATGTAGATATGTGTTACAGCCACCTAGACACCTTGCAAAGGGCTTTTGGTTCTGACCCTTCAATACATGAAGGGTCATTACAACAAGACAATCTTGGAGTAATACCCCTACCACATACATCCATATAACTGTGATCAGCCTCTGACTCTAAGCTCTATTATTAGCATAAATGACAGCTGAAATGTAGTAAATTATATCTTTAAGAGAGCAGACTATGGATTACATAATTTTCTAAAAGGAATAAATGTACCTGATGAATTGATATTAACTAACTTGCTTATTGACAACTAGAGCTTTTTTGCTACTTACCAGATGTTGCCTTTCAGCAAGCAATATCCTAGCAGACTGAAGAAAAGTTACTGTTGAACTTCATCTGAAAAATAAACATTGGAAGTAGAAAAAAAACCTGTGTACTCAGAAAATGGGTGAAGAAAAATAACGGTACTGTCTTTAGAAAGCCACAAGAAATAGTTTGCCTAAATGACAATGGTATGCTGCCCTGAGATCACACAGGAGGCACGTGCTAAATGGAGCAACATGTACAAGGCTTTTAAAATGCATTTGTAAGAGCGGGGCTATGTGGGAGGAGGAGAAAACATTAACAGAGTTTCAGCTGTGGAAGGAACTTCTGGCAATTATCTTGCAGTCACCAAAACTCATATGTAAATATTCAGTAATGAACTTATGGATCCTCAGCTTAGAATACTGCTCAGCTTCAGAAACTGAGTGTAAGTGAGATCCAATCTTGTGTTCAGTTACTCCACTGTAACATGAGCCAACCCTATTTAAACAACTAGATTTATTTGAACATGTACTATCAAAATCCTGGAATGTTTGTTGAGGTTGTAGGGTTGCTGTTTTCTTAATGAGCATAATAAACACAAGATGCAAATGGAAGTGCAGGAGTCTCCATCTTGACTAAAAACTTGGATCTGCTTCTGGTATTCAAAAATGAACAAGGACTTCTGCACTACAGTAACTGGATGAAATTGTGGGGGCTCATTATGCAAGTGTTAGCCTAGTATATTGCCTTACTGTACTTAGATTTTTATGTCACTGAATAGTGCTAATGTAAAGCAAGAGACATTCTTTTTTCCTATATAACATACATTAAATTAGTTAGTATATAAGTTAAAACATTACCTCAAATCAATCTTTCTTCTTCATTTGAATAAAGCAGCTTTCGCTAGAGTCAAACATAAATCTTACCGCAAAATGTCCTTCCTGTGCTAGTGATTGTTAGGAACATGATAGGATGGAATTAGTTTTCCCCATAAAGAATCACATCTCTTAATACTTTTAGGTTGATGCTAGTATTTGGTTTAGATGCCAGAATCAACAGAATAGTTCTTCTCCTCTGGCAGGGCCAAAAGTCTGACAGTCTGCCATTAGCTTGGGGGTAGAGCAGGTCAGGTATGCTCTGATGAAACAGACTTTGGTATTTCAAATTGCACTCTGCTGAGCACAGCATATTTCATTGAAAATACCTCCTATTTTAATTTTCATTGTGTTTGAGATTAGTTCCAAGGGACTCACCTGCCTTTATGACAGGTCCGTCCCAAGGCAGGCTTTTGCAGCTGGCTGCTGAACAGGAGCAGAGAAGCTTATTTTACCAGCCTCCAAGTTCTGGTAGCTTATGGTTTACTGTCAGGCTGCTTTATTTTTTGGCTTTTATAGTGAGTTATTTTCAGTTAAGACCCAAGCTGGAAGTGCTTACTGGCTTCTTTAACTCACCTTTTACTCACCAAACTGAAGCTCTAATTAAACAGGGGTCACTGTGAGGTGCATAGAGGACAGCACGAACAGTTAAAATTCTTCAAGTGACAAGAAAAACAGAGATGGAAAATAAAATGAAAGAAGATGACAAAGTAAAGGAAAACAATCAGAAAGGAAGAATAAGACATTTTTAAAATTGTTAAGCAGTAATATTGTGATTGAGAGTAAAACAAATATTACTCTATAATTGGGGAGTGATGCACTGAAAGCTGAAAGAGGTAGCTTTTGGGTGTGTTTTCACTTGTCTGACTACTTTCTGGCAGATTTAATGTAAATGCACAATTTTGCATTCCTTTATATGATTTGCAGAGTTCAAATCTCTATAGTTGCTTCTGAGTGCAGCTGCTAGGCATGGACATGTTTGCAAGTTCTGATTTATGCTGCAGTGGTACTCCAGGAGAAAGAAGGTATCCAAAGCTAAGTCCTCAAACCACAAAGAGTTAGTAATGACTTTATTTCTTTCCTTCTATTTACCAAAAAAATGTTAAAAAAGTCAAGCCCTGCAGGCGGTGGAACCTTCATGATCTGAACACATACAGTGATGCCTTGTGCAGGACAAGGGCAGCCTGAAACTGGCACTGAGAAGGCACAAACTGCCCCTATTCATCTGAAACCAGGCTCTGCCAGGATAAATGCTAACATTGTTAACCATTTCAACACCAAGTGGAGACATTATCAGAAAAAGCAGGCTAACCTGCACGCGCTTCATGCTCTGTTTATCAGAATGGACTTAACCATTTCCCCATGATTGGGGAAAAAGAGTCAAGTATTTTTTCTGCTGTTTCAGGCCTCCATTACCAGGGTACTGGCTCCAAACCCAGCAGCAGTGTGGAGGTGTGTACTAAGAATCAAGGATTCGGTGTACTGCTTAATCTGCTTTAACCCTGGGAAGCTAAAAAACAGTTACAATTACAGAATTCTATCACAAAAGATAGAAGTCAAGCCCAGCTTTTCTTCCTTTTTTCCTCTTCTATTGTCAAAAGCCAAAGGCAACTCTTCCTCCATATGAAACAAGGATGTCTGAAGAAGGAATTAATAGTTTAAGAGATTGGCTACCACTTAAAGCTTTTTTAAAAGTGCTAAGCAGACCTCTCAAAACTAGCTCCAGCATTTGACAGACTTGTCACCAAATTGTCATCAACTACCAGGAGGCTGCATGCAGCTGTACTGCATTTCCTATGAGAGATCCTTGTTCTTTCAACTTGCAGATGCAGCTTCAAACAGGGGCATCCATACACAGGCATATCTTACACCATAGATAGGTCAACAACTGATGTTAACCCCAGATTAATCATACAAGTCTTACTCTAAGCTCACAACTGGTATCTGCTAAATGAAGCTCTGAATCGAAAGAGTCTACTCAGAGCACACAAAGGCACCTAACAGTGTGCAAAAGAATCCTTTGTAGATGAAAATAGAGACACAGTAGAGAATCACCATATGAAATACAGATACCTGTGCCAGTGTTACCTGATGTAGGAACCTCCTGTATTTTGGCAAGGGGTCAGTGCTGCTGTCTGCTGCCAAAGCTTCATGGTTTGCATGTAGCTAAGCCAGTTTTAAGTCAGTAATTCACACTATAGTGCTGATACTCTGGGCACAGGTCTCACAGATTGATGAGATTTCTTCTTAGTTCTGCCACCTTAGAGAAAGAAAGACTGCAGCTTCCTTGCTTGTAAATACTTTCCACAGGGAGAAGGATTGTTCACCTTCAAGTTTTCCAGTGGATAGGTTGTGAAAATGAATGAGACTTGCTTACAAACTCAATTTAAAAGAATTGATCATCAGAAAAACAAAAGATGATTTTCCTTTACTCAGGGGACGGTTAGTAAATGGAAAAAGACATTGAAAGGGCTGATAAGAACAACCAGCAGAAATTGTTTCAAAATAGAGGAAGGAAAGGATTTAGAAGAAAAAATGTGAAGTATAACTGCTGTATACAGTTACAGATGGGATATTTTCTTAAGTTTTTGTATTCCCTATACAACACTAAAAATGCTAAATAGATTTTTCTTCTAGCACGCATGTATTTTAAATCAAATTGGAAACGCATCTTAGGGAAGAATTTAGTTCTCTGGTATAATAGCTAACAGGCTAAAATGCATTTCTTCACTTAAATAGTTGTATTGTCTTCAGAGAGGATTATCACATGCATACGCAGCTGCAATTACGTCATTTTATTCGAGACTGTATGTATTCTGGAGTCCCTTGTGACAGTTATGAAATTCAAAAACAAGCTATTGTTGAACTGCTGCACCTCCCAACTCTTTAAAAAGATTAAGCTAGCAAGACTATAATTATTTATATATATATATATATAGGTATTGCTTTACATTGCCATCCCAGCCTTCAAATAATATTCAAATCTAATCTCTTCAAGGTCAAGTTAGTCATGACCATGTCTCTAATGTGCTTTGGGCTTCTTTTCTCAAAGAACAGTGAACTACATTCAGTGTGGATATAAATAAAGACACTTGATGCAACTTAAAAATGGAGTTTCTCTAACTAAACAAAAAAATGTGCGCAGTTTGGTTTTTTTTACATTGTATCAGAAAGAAAAAAAACAACAACAAGCCAACAATAAACACAACTTAGTAATCACACAAGAATAAAGGCTAAAAAAAAAACCAAAAAGCCAGGAAGCAAAATAAAAGCTATCCCTGTAGCTGTAAGTTAATAATGCTGCCACTAGCAGTTTTATTAAATGCCCTAAACTGACAGTTCTGTAACTGAAAGGCCAGATTACTAGTTGAAGAAAAATCACACAAACATTTTAGTCAGGATAGAAATATCTTCTGCTTCTCAGTAATATCGTCTACTTTTCAGTAATAAGAAGCAGTCATGCCAAATTAAAGCTACAGTGCACAAGGACAAATCTTTGGCCTCATCCTTGAAATCTTCAGGCATATGGATCCTGGCCCTCCAGGTAACACGACAAAGGGGATGTGTCACGAGTATGAGACACAGCACTGGCTCTTATTGTTGTTACGGAGACATTGAAAATCATAGAATCATAGAATAGCTAGGGTTGGAAAGGACCTTAAGATCATCTAGTTCCAACCCCCCTGCCACGGGCAGGGACACCTCACACTAAACCATG
>WYDI02031524.1:0-10737 GCA_009867235.2 Psittacus erithacus
GAAGGTGTCCCTGCCCGTGGCAGGGGTTGGAACTGGATGAGCTTTAAGGTCCCTTCCAACACAAACCAGTCTGGGATCCTGTGAATCTATGCATCATAGATGAGGGCATGTGAAAAATGACCCTTTCTCAGCCAGTTTCCAGCAGTTACATCTCGAACTACATAGAGTTTGTGCCACTGGGACAATACTTGGATTTGAGGCACATCTCAGCCTACTAAATGTGCTGGAACTTTCCTTGAACTGACTCAGTCACCACATTATGTTTTGCTGCACGTAGGACATGCATGGTTGTTGAAAAAGCTGCTTATTACAGCTCAGTGGAGAGGGATAGACCACATTTTATCACAGATCTGCTTGTAAGGTTCATTACTGATTTTAATGTACCTGTGCCAAGAAGCAACCTCAGGCACAGGTTTTTAAAGAGAGGGAAGGAAGATTAAATAAACCTAATCCTTGTCACCTTAGCAAACATTTGTCCATCCGTTTGTGTGTGATGAGAGGTCTCTAACCTAAAGAAGGAATTACATTTTAATAGGACAGAAACATGTTTAGGGCTGTCTTGGCTCAGGACAAGAACAGACTATGACCCTGCAGGGAAACACCAGAGGCTGCTGACTGAAGAAAATAGGAAGGTGGTAACTTATGGCTATGTAGGGAAGATGCCCCATCCCTGGCAGTGTTCAAGGCCAGGTTGGACACAGGGGCTTGAAGCAAGCTGCTCCAGTGGAAGGTGTCCCTGCCCGTGGCAGGGGTTGGAGCTGGATGAGCTTTAAGGTCCCTTCCAATGCGAACCAGTCTGGGATTCTATGAAGCAGGTGATGCAGGACAGGACTGATATGGAGTGCCCTAGCCACTGATGATAGTGATATTCCTTGCTCAGAGTGGCCCCAGCATTGCCCTGGCTGCAGCTACTGCTCACAAATGTGATGCCAAAGTTAAGATGAAAGCCAGAAAACCCCAATACAGAAAACAAGGTTCCTCACTGGTGCATATTCATTGCCATGAGCTTCCCCAGCAGCAGAACTCGGCCTGTTTACAAGCCTCTTCCCTTCTTTGTAGATGGGCTTCACTTGGGGAATGTTTAATCATTCCAGGGAAGGCCAGCCAAGCTCCGTGCTAATGAGAAGGTTTATAATCTCCTTGCTGGGGCAGAGAAAGGACAGCAAGGTAGGTGAAGGTGAAGCCATTGCTGGACTCTTTAGGATCAGAGTGAAGTATGTGATGTAATGTGCACTCATGAACTGGACTAGGAGAGGCTGGCAAATGGTTTGGGCAACTCACATCTTCTCAGTATCACAGAGTGGGCACAGCAGAGCTTGTTGCTCTCTAAGCTTCGCTCCATGCTCTGGTGAAGAACCTGCTTTTGCTCTTTGCCCTTTATTGCCCTTCGTAGCTTCTTACTTCCAGTCATTACCAGCCACAGGCTGGATTTAATGAGGCCAGAATCCACTGGATGAAACAAATGCAGGTCCTCAAACCCTCTAAACCAAAGCTAACGACAACTATATGCTCCCTTACTCCTGCTCTCCTTTTCCCATCCTGCAAATTAGCTGTGCTAATGCACGCAACTCACTGCTCCTCCGCGGCTTCAGATGCTGAACTTTGAGGCTTTGTCACATCAGCCGGCACCAAGTAATTCCGTGGTGAAGTCTGACATTTCCAGTTGAAAAAAACCAAATTGATTAGAATTCAGCAAGCACGTAGTGCTCAGCTCTTAAAGGTCGGCTTAGCTAAGGAACTATCAACTGTAAAATCATGCAGCATTTAGAGAGGAGGGGTGGCAAGGGGGGTCCTGCGAAGAGGGGGGGAGAACGCAATGGGAGGATCATTTACTCCCTGCAAGAATGTAATCACAGGCAATTGAATTCTCAGGGTCCATCTTCCCGAGCATCGTGAATAGATCTTCCTTTGCCTCCCCGGGCCCTGTGTAGACGTGGGGATGTGATTCTGACAGTGACCAGTGCTCCCCATAAGTCAGCATTGGCAAAGGGACCTTGGAGAATGAAGATGAGTGATATTGTTTCTGTTGCTTCACATGTTGGGGACTGGATGAGGCTCATCTGAAGGAGACTTTCAGTCTCCTTTCAGTAGAAGGAAGAAGGATCAGGCTGTTTAGTACAACAGTGGCAGAAAATCCCTACTGAGATAACAGCTTTCCCATGGGAAGTATGGAATTACCCAAGCACAGGTCCTCTTTCTAGAATCATAGAATGGTTTGGGTTGGAAAGAATCTTAAGATCATCCAGTTCCAATCCCCTGCCATGGGCAGGGATACCCCACACTAGACCATGGCACCCAAGGCTCTGTCCAGCCTAGCCTTGAACACTGCCAGGGATGGAGCATTTACCACTTCCCTGGGAGCCGTGTGCCAGCACCTCATCACCCTCACATGGAAGAGCTTCTTCCTTGTATCCAACCTGAACTTCTTCTGTTTCAGTTTGAACTCATTACCCCTTGTCACATCTCTACAGTCCCTGATGAAGAGCACACTGCTATCCACTTGGTCCTGTGACTTCTGTTACTAGGAAGCTCCACTGAATATGGAAGTCAAGATGGACAAGCATAACCCATATGTGAGCTGCACAGATGAGCACTGATCCTAAAGGAAACCAGGTCAGGGTGTCAAGAGCTGCCCCATCCATCCCACTTCATTTGAGGTCTACCAAGACCCAAACCCTATATCTTGAACTTCCTCCAGTTCTGCCATCTGGATTTTTGCTTTTTTGAGGTCTGTACCACCCAGGTTTGAATAAAGACAGGTTTGACAAACAGGAAGCAAAACCCTTTTGCACCAGCCTTGATGGACCATCAACATGTACATGAACAAGAAAACTAGACACATAAGTCTCCATCTTGAGCCTTCTTTGACAGGTTACAAGCTACTAACTAGCACACACTCCCTTCCTTCAATTGCACCATGCATGTTTAAATCATGTTATCTAATGCATGGCTTCTCCTCTTCCTTCTCCCTTATCCCACCCTCTTGTTAATATCTTTGTTCTTCACACTTTTTTGTGCATGAACTTGAGACCAGCTCTTGCCAGCCTGGAACATGTTTGGCTTCACTGTTCTGTTAAGTTAAGAAACACATCCCATGGGAAACATCTTCCAGAGCTTAGTGGCAGAGAGGGCAGAGGAAGGGCTGGAGTCCACCTGAATAGGTTTGGGGAGCAACTTGTGGGCATTTGGCCTTCCAGATGGCTTTGTGACCCACAGCTCAGCAGAAGCGGGCAGTGTGATGCTCCAATTGTGTTTCCCAAGGACAGGATCACAGCCTGCTGTACAATCCAACTGTGACCCCTACAGGTCTCTGAAAGGAGAATACTGATCTCCTCAGAGCAGTCACAGGGAAAGAGGGCGTCTCCTCCATCCTTATCACTCAGTACCCTTGAATATCAAGGTACAGTTGATATGCCTGTGATTCATTATTCTCTGTAATATCTAATTCTCCCCTCACACATGCCATTGATTTTAGTGGGGACAGAAGCACCATGACCGAAGGGGAAAAAATATGGTCCATGATGTTGCTGGTGAATCATGTTCTCCAGGCCAGAGAGAACCAGGAGGACTTAGCTCCAGGGAGATAAAATACACATCAAAGGAGAGCAAGACGAATCTTACTGCAAGGTGGCTGTAGGAAGCTTCTCCAGGGGAAATTGTGAGTCAGCAGCAGGCCAACCCAACCCTGAAAAGTTCAAATAAGAGAAAAAGAGGAAGAGGGAAAGAGAGAAGGAGAAAGACCAGCAGGCATAGTGCTGATGCCCTGCCTATTGCCCGAACCTCCTGTGTACAAAGGAGAGGCAGAGGAAAGGGAACACTGTGTTGTCTCCATGTAATATACTCCCAGAATAATCTTTCCTAATTCAGCTCCTTCCCTTGGTCTCTGTCTTGCCTTGCCTCAGGAGGAATCAGCTCCAGCACATCACTGCGAGCTCCTGCTAAGCTTTTGATCTCACTGGCACTTGCATCACCGGAAAAGTCTCCCTGCCCTTTATACTACCCAGTGAGTTCCTTTTGCAAGGAGTGGGACACCCACATCCCCACCCATTATGTGAGCTCAACAGCCCTTCCATTGTCACGTATAAGATCTGGACCTCCCTTCTCCAAGGCCATAGTCACCAATACAGTGTGAACTTGTTCTGGATCATGGTCAATCAAGTACACAAGTATCTCCCCACATGGCCAAGCCTCTCCAGATCTGATCCCTTCTGGAGGAAAGCCCCATAGCCTGAAACCTGTGCCATGGATGGAGAAGGAACCCCTGCAGCTCCACATCCTGTTGCAGTGGACCATGTACACTTTGGAGCTGGGGAAGGTGAGTATCACAACTCACTATGGAGTGGAGATTGCTGATAGCAACACCCAGAGCTCACTCATGAATCAACGGCAGCCAGGCTTGTGGCTCTGCTTGTTTCCTCCTCCCACTGATACACAGCAGCCAAAAAGCACCATGTTGATTATTCAAGAGTGGCTCTTAACAGCTCTAATCAGTTGATAATCCAATAACACACTCAGCTGAGCTGCACTCTCAGCTCCCAGGTCCCTGCTGCTGAGAGAACATTTACAGCTGCCTCGTGTTGATAATCGCTGGCCACAGGCAGGAGGAAAGCTCAGCAGATGCTCCCTCATGCTTCCTTAGCAGGGCTGGATGCAGGTAGACCTGTCCTCCCACCCACCTCTGCCTGCATTCTACTCACAGCAAGGGCTGGAGGGGTCCTATCTTTTGCCTTGTATGCACCAGTCCAGCTCCTAGGACCTTCAGGAACACAAGTTGCCCATTCTCTTGAGCCACCCCTTGGCAAAACGGCTTTACACATAACAAATAAAAGGGAAAGCATCAAATCCATCATTTTGAAGGCATTCGAAATGCAAGATGCCAGGGACCAGCCAGCACAGCCTCAGGCCCTTTCAGTCCTCCAACACTTGAGCACAAATTGTCAACATTCAGCCCGGAGCCAGCATGCGAAGAGAGACATTCAAAGCAGAAATAGCCCTTCCTCTGTAACAGCCAGCTTTGCATCCCCAACCCCATCCTGAGGCGGGCTGAAAACCATTCACACCTCATTCTCACTGCTGTCACAGCTTCATCTCCCAGCAAAGTCCCTTCTCTTCACCTCACCTTCCAGTCATCCCACAGCTCCTCCTGTCCACTGGGTCTTTGCTATACACTGGAGTCAGTGCTCACCCCCCTCATTAATCAATGCCCTCATTAGCCATATGATTACAGATGACTGCTCATTTCCTCCTGTGTCGGGATTGCACTAGCAAAAAGGTGTGGAAAGTAAATTATGGGCCTAAATACAGCTTTTCATTGAGAGATTAAAGCTATTTCCCTATGCATTGAAAAGAGAGGTTGCATCAGTGTGTGTATGCGATTGCGTGTGTGCAGGAGTGTGTTCAGAGCAGGTTTTCTTCCTAAAACGCTTTAGTTGGTAGATTCACCAGGCAGACAAAAGGGTGTGAAGAATGCTATGTGCCTGCTGTAATCCTTTCTTGGGTACTTGGAGAAAAACAGTAAAATCCAATAACACAAAGCCGGGTGTTTCTTCATCGCCAGCTCTCACAGTGCCCAAATGCCTCCAAATGGTTGCTTTTCATGGGCCTTCCTATGGATTAGGCAAACGCATAGTTCCTGGCAATATTAAGATGTTCAGGTCTAATGGAAACTAAAAGCTGGGTGTTGTTCACTGGGGTGGGTGAAGGGGAGAAGAGCTGGACCTGGGCTCCTCAGCAGCCAGCGGACAGTGGGTACCATGCACCCAGGGTCCCCAGACTCATTCTGCTCTTTTCTCTCCTACTGCAAACTTCCCCATGCCCAAAACCCATGGCCTGCTCTTCCTCCCCTTCCTCCTCCTCCTGGCTGCTGCCAGCCAACCTCACAGCCAGCAGGAGCAGGGCCACTTGCCCATCCTCACCCCCATGCACAGACCATTGTGCCCTGATGTACCCTTTCCATCTCTCCCCAGCAGCCAGCTTGCTCCCCTCTGCCCCTTCTTCCCATCTTTTCCCCTTTCCTGAAGAGCCCAGGTAATCCTGGAGGTCTGTACCTTGCACCATGAGGAATAAGCTGTGCTCTCCTGTACTCAGCAGCGGGGCTGCAGTGTCTCTGTCCTGTTGTAGCAGCTCTCCCATCTCCAATCCCTCCTTGCTTCCTACAACAGGTCCCAACCAGCAGCTCTTTCCCTCCCCACGCTTTTCTCCCTGCCCTCTTTGCAGTCTGCTCTGGCACAGACCTTCAAGCCAAGCCACCAGTGTCAGCAGTAGGTTTTGCATCTCACCCCCTATGATGCTCTTTGCTGCAATACCCACAGCATTCCAGACCAGGGGAGTGGCACACACACATCCTGATGCAATAGGAATGCAGGGACCAAAAGAAAAGCCCATTCAAACCCAGAGCACAAACCTCCTTGCCTGCACAGCACATGCAGCGCCGTTAGTTCAGTGTTTCCCCTTGTACTGCTTATTTTGAGTGCAGATCCTGATAGATTGTGGTATCTCCAACAGGGTTCTTCTGCTCTTGTGTGTGTATGTAATCCCCTCTCTACAAAACAGCCCTGCCTGATTATCTGCTTAAGCAAGAGGCTAAGAAAACACCCAGGGACACTGAGATTCTCTACAGAAGACTCTGGGAAGAGCTGGGCTTTTGGAACTGAAAGCAAAGTGAAGAAGTGCCACTGGTTTGCTGCTTCTCCACAATGCAGAAAGCTCTACAGCAGTAATGATGTCTGCGGGGAGGCTGGGACCACTGCAGATGTGTCTGGGAGACATCCTGTGTGGTGGAGCAAGTGGGATAGGAGGGGGAAAAGGAGAGGAGCTTGTACAGCACATCTGCAAGGGAGCATTAGGGCTGCATATAGTGCAGGTGGCAGCACCCCAGTGAGTTCAGGCCACATGTGGCCACCCAGTCATTGGGTTCCAGGTCCTGGCCATTCACTCCTCTTCCATCCATTCCAATTTCACATGAACTGGGTCAGTGCACAACAGTTTAACATGATCCCATTGGGCCATGGAAGACCCATGTAGGTCCTGACCAGCCTCATTTCACATTCCAGGCACTGAGCTAATCCACAGGGGTGTGATAAGCTGCCTTCACCTCCTTTTTCCCAGGACCAACCTTCCTGATGGAGTCCATAGGACCAGGACCTGAGGGAGGGCAAACCCATTCATGCATCAGGATCAGCCCTGGTACTTGCATGTATCAGAGCCCTTGAGCCCCTTCTCTGGGGCCTGGGAGGTGTTTTTAGGCAGAGTGCAAGGGATGGGCATTTGGCCCTTGATCTGTTTGCTACATTCACTCCACAGCCTGGACAGAGGGACTCAATTAGCAGGAAGAGCTTTACAGCAGAAAGCACTGGGCTGGGACTCCCAGCTCATTTCAGATGTCGCTGGAGCCAGAGGCTGTGTGGTCTGTCACGGTCCCCTGCACCATCCCGAATCTCACCCTCTGTGCCATGGGCATCCCTGCTGGGAAACAGTGATGATGCACAATGGTTTGCAGAGCTCCTCCTCGCACAGAGCACCCAGCAAGGAGTCGCTGCACTGATTTTCTGGTGTGATGAGGGATGAAGCCCATCTCTTCATGGAGGTCATTTTGGCTGAGCACTCTGGGGTATATATGATTTGAGCCATGAAAATCTGGTGTACGCTGAGCTCTTAATGAGGAGTTTCTGCAGCAAATAGCAAAAGGCAGCAGGCATCTCCTCTGAGTGCTGGTGCTCGCTTTATCCAGCTGCTGTGTATCCCTGTGCATCGCTCTGCATCACTGACTGGAGCTGGGCTGGGAAGGGCAACACTGCCAGGGGGATGCTGTCCACTTTGTGGTAAGAAGCATGGAAAAGAGAGCACCAGCAGTCACGGATCAGGGATTCGGGACCGTACCTCAAACGTTTGGGCATGATGGGGAATGGACCATCCTCCGGGAGCCTGAAGTCCTATTGCAGTAGTGTTTCTGCTGCCACCTTCCACTCTGGCTGCAGCCAGGAGCCCTGTAGGGATTCTCTGCCTGTTGCCAGCCAGGATCGAGCTCTGGGCTAGGGTTTGGCACCAGCTGACCCATTGCCACCGCTGTGGTCCCCTCCATCACTGCGCATCCCGCGCTCCCAAACTCAGCTTGGCATCACATCCCCTCGCTGCTGCTCTGCCCCCTCCTTCCTGTCACTTGGTGACATAATGGAATCAAATTAAAGCCCCATTTACCAGTTTTATTGCCTATTATTTATAATACACCAGCTCCAAAGTGCTGTTTTATAGAGTGCTTAAGCTGCCATTGCTGGATAGAGTTTGCCATAAATGTCTCCGCATGCACAGAACATAATGTCCTCGTGTCACGCAGGAAAAGGGAAGAGATTATTCTCAATTATTTCATATAGTCTGTTTTATTGTCTTATTGTAATAAACTGTCATACCCTACAACACTTTAAAATCAATAGTTTGCATTAAAAGTAATGAAAAGTAGTTATTAATCCCGCTTAGTGCTTCCGCTCTTCCACTCACTGCGAGGCCCTTGGAATAGGGAGCAGGTGATAATTATTCATTCCCGATCAATAGGAACGTTTCCCAGAGCTCCCGTGTGTCTCACTGCTCTCACAGCTGCATGTGCCGATGATAACACAAGGCAGGGCTGGAGTTTGGGGCTTGATGTGCCTCAGTTTCCCCCCGTGAGACTCAATAGTTTGGTTCGAGAAGCAAGCCTGGGTTTACAGGTGAACAAAGCAGCTTTATTTATACTGCGTCTCCTTTACAGCTGCCACTTTTATGGCACTTGAGGGGCCTTTTCAAACACAGAATCAGATAGATAGCATTGGCTTATGGCAAGGTTTTGCTCATCACTGGACTAACTCAGCTAACTTCATCAAGCTGTGGGACCTGGTCCTTTGTCCAGCATGATTGAGTCATTGCTAGGCATTTCTGAAGCATTCATCAGTGCTGGCTCACAGGCCCCTGTTTTGAAGGGATGCTCCTAGTTCTCTGGAGACCCAAACCTGACTCGAGTGACAGTGGATGTGTTGTGGTGTCCACTCATGTTCTGCATATGTTACAAAATCCATGTGTGTCAGGATGTGAAAGGAACCCGTGCTCAGGGCTCTGTGTGCACACTCACACGTGATGCCAAAGTCCTTGTACAGGTTTAGGAGGAGTTTTTATGTTAACAGCTCACTGCAGACATGGTAAAATGCCCCAAAATAGAAAATATTTGTATTTTCCAAAACCTGAGTTTTGTCAAAGCTGGATGATGGGGTTAAGATACGGGTTGAGTTCTTTGTCACTCCACATCTGAGGAGGCAGAAGCAGTTACCCCTATTCTCCATAATGAAGTGTAAAGAGGAGAACTGACTGATGCAGGAGCCAAAGCTAGGAGCACAACTGGTACATGACTGGTACACAGAGCACTGCTGGGAATAGCTGCTTAGCAGAGCTGAATTTCAGCTGGGGAAGGATGCAGAAAGCAAACAAAAGGATGCAGAGGCACGTCAAGCATCAGGACCCTTCCTTCACTTTTTAATCATATTTCCAATATATTTCTTTTTCAGAGGGAAAACCCTGCAGGTCGCTTGGCTTGGCTGACTGTAATTCAATACAGCTGGAATGAAAGGAGTTCAGCAGCACATTAATTGCCATGATAAACATCAAACCCACCCATACACCAGCTCCATGCAGGCCCATTGTATCAATATCAGAGCAGCGTCTCTTCACCGTCACCGTCTGCAATAACTGAGAGGTAGAACAAAACACCAGTAAAACCCAGAAGGAGTTATCAGATCTCGAAATGAGATCTTTAGGGACTTTAATAAAGTCCCTTGTTTGTCAGAAGCACTTTGCTTTAAATGTGGTGTGAGCAGAAGCAGGGGTTACCTGTGTCTGCACTCACGCAGGGGAGAAGACACAACCAGGCACTTCCACTCCTTCCATCCAGAGATCTCAAAGCAGTTAAGAGCATCCTTTCCTTGTCCCTAGATAAAGCACTCCGGCACCATGCAAACATCCTGGGCATCATGCATGGAGGATAGGGGGTATCTTAGTTGTTTAGAATCCTGAAGCATGCAAGCCTCAGAGATGGGAAAGGGGGTCCAACCTCCCATGCAGGAACATCAGCAGCGTGCCAAGACCCAAGTGTGTGTTTGAAGGGAGAGAAGGGAGGGATGGCAGCTGCTGTCCTGGCAGCTCAGTGAGGTGGGTGGGCAGGATGGGTCTAGTTGATAGGGCTTTAATCTGGTTTTGACGTTATCTGAATTGAAAATCAAACCTGACACACGGACAGTGGCAGAAATGAATCACGCCTCTCCTGCGGTAGATAATCCCCTTCTAATTCCCCCCTCTTTATCCAGATGGGAGATGGTTAAAGGAAAGCAAATGCAAGAAGCATTTTCCCTCTCCCCCTTTGCAGCCAGCACCTTCCAACACCTCTCCCTGGCACATCTGCCAGGGTCACACCACATAGGGTTGCACAGCAAACTAGCTTCTCCCCTGGTGAGCAGCACCTTCATCACCACCACACACTGATACAGACCAAAGCAGAGGAACTGAGCGCAGTATGCAGTGGGGTGATGCCTTGGTTGGGAAAGGGAACAAAGTGCCTCACCACCCTTACAGGGAATTGCTTCTGCCTAAGAGCTCATCTCAGTCTCCCCTCTGGCAGGTTAAAGCCATTCCCCTTGGCCTTTCCCTACAGGCCCTTGGCCAAAGCCCCTCTCCAGGTTTCCTGCAGCCCCTTCAGGCACTGGAGCTGCTCTAAGGTCT